>PVKA01037986.1:0-20603 GCA_004027165.1 Ctenomys sociabilis | reverse complement strand
TCCCATAAATTCCGGTAAGTTGTACTTGAATTTTCATTGAACTGTAGATATTGCTGAATTTCTTGTTGAATTTCTTGTACGACCCATTGATTGCTGAGTAGGGTGTTGTTTAGTTTCCATGAATTTAGCTGGTTTTTCTGGTTTCTTTTTTCATTTATTTCCAATTTCATTGCATTGTGGTCAGAGAGTATGCATGGGATAATTTCTATTTTCTTGCATATACTTAGGCATGACCTCTGGACTAGTATGTGGTCTATTTTGGAAAATGACCCGTGCGCAGCTGAAAAAAATGTGTATTGAGCTGTGGTTCCATGGAACACTCTGTATATGTCCACCAGGTACATTTATTCCAAGCTCTTGTTCAGTTCTGCGTCTTCTTTGCTAATTTTTTGTCTGGTTGACCTATCTTTTTGAGATAAGGGTGTGTTAAGATCTCCTGTTAAGATTGTGTTCTTAGACATTAAGTTTTTCATGTCCCTTAAGATTTGTCTTACATAGTTGGGTGCTCCTGTGTTTGGTGCATTGATATTTATGAGTGTTCCTTCTTGCTCTTGAATTTTTCCCCTGACAGATATATAGTGGCTTTTGTTGTGTCGCTTGATCATTCTTGGTTTGAAGTTGAGACTGTCTGAGAACAGAATTGCTATTCCTGCTTTTTTCTGAGGTGCGAGGGCATGCAGTGTTGTTTTCCATCCTTTGACTTTGAGCCTATGAATGTCTTTTTGTGTTAAGTGTGTTTCTTGTATACAGCATATGGTTGTATTTTGTTTCCTAATCCACTGTGCCAGTCTATTTCTCTTAATTAGAGAATTGAGTCCGTTTACATTGATGGTTATAATTGAAATGTGCTGACTTATGTTTGTCATGGTATTTAGCTGGTATTGTTTACTCATTTGTAACCTGTGTTTAATTGACTGTCCTGTTTAGTGGGTTCCTTCCATTCTCTTGCATGAAGTTCTGGTTGTTGTGGTCTCTCTCTAGAACCTCTTTCAGCAGCCTGTGGAGGGATGGCTTTGTCATCATGAAATTCTTTAGTTGTTCTTTGTCGTGGAAGTATTTCACTTCTCCATCAAACTTGAAAGAAAGTTTTGCAGGGTATAGTAGTCTGGGCTGGAATTTGTTTTTGTGTAGGACTTGAGGAACTCTGCTCCATGCTCTCCTTGCGTTCATTGTTTGTGTAGAGAAGTCGGCTGTAATTCTGATGGGTTTTCCTTTGAATGTGAGTTCCTTCTTCTCTCTAGCAGCTTTCAGTATATTATTTTTGTGTTGGATTTCTACGATCATAACTATTATATGTCTCGGTGTGTTTCTACTTGGGTTGAAGTTATTTGGTGTTCTGTATGCTTCAGTGACCTGAATGTTGGATTGTTTCCTCATATTTGGGAGGTTTTCTGCTATTATTTCTTCCCGTATTCTTTTTATGTCATTTGAATTGACTCCTTCATTCTCGTTGATACCAATTATTCTCACATTGTTCATTCTGGCGTCATCCTGCAGGTGATGGATTATTTTTTCCTGCATTCTTGTTGTTTTTAAGAGATCCTTTCTCACCTTTTCACTAGCTGCTCTGGCATCTTCAAGATCTGAAACTCGGTCTTCGCTTTCACTCAGACGGTTTTGTAGACTCGTGATTGCTATTTTTAGTTCTTCTATATCTCTTTGACTGTGTTTCCTGTGTTCTATTTATTTTCTGTATTGCTCATTCAAGGAATCCATCATATTTCTGATCTCCTCAATTTTTTTATCCATGTATTCTTTAAAGGTAGTTATTAATTCTCTTTCTGCTGTGTTTCTTCCAAGTTGGATTTCCTCTGTATATTTCTGGACTTTTTTCGGTATTTCAGATCGTATGACTTCAAAAAGTTCTTTTTTGATTTCAGAACATATTTCTGCTTTGAGTTCCTCATGATCTTTCTGTTGTTGTTTCTTTGCTTCAGATGATGTTTTTTTTCATATATATTAGTTGGAATAGTGCTCTCTGCACTTGTTCTGGGTGAGCATCGTTTTTCCACCCAGTGTTTCTGGAATTCATTCTTTATTTCAGATTCTATGTATTCAAGTATTTCTTTTTTAAATTGGGGAATTACTTCTCATTTTATTTCCTCTATAGCTTTCTGCTGTTGTTCCTTTCCTGCTGTATTTGTTAGTTCATTCGTTGCAGCTGAGCTAGTGTCCTCTGCCCTTCCTGAGGGACTCGAGATCTGGGATGGCATTTTTACCCTTCTCTTTGTCATTTTGTATAGCACTGATCATTGACCTTTGGTGTAGAGCTTTGGTGCAGCTATAACCATAGCTTGTTATGAGATCGGGTGCCAATCTATTAAGTTTGAGATTTTCCAGGTATGCCTATCCTGGGTCTAGCTGTCATGTTCAGTTCCTTTTTTGCTGCAGCTCCTTTGGTTCCCCTATTTTGGTTTCCGGGGTCAGCCCTCCTGTGTCAGGCAGGGCATTCCCCAGGTGGGTGGGCCTGGGCTTTGGTGGTTTTTCTGGGCTCACAAAATAATAGTGGATGATCTTATTCACTGAATAGGCTGTACTGAGCTGGACAGCTTGTGCTGGGTCCGGGTCTACAGGCCGTAACCCGAAAAGGCTGTTAAAGGTCCCTCTGGTGCAGTGGGCCTGGAGCCCTCACTCACAGGCCAGGCTGTGCTGGGTTTCGGTCCATAGAAATGTCCCTCCGGTGTGGCAGGCTTGGAGTTCTCACTACAGGTCGACCTGCACTGGCTCTGGGGCTGTGGGCTGGGACCAGTAATCACCTGGAAGTGTTTCTCTGGCACAGTGTGCCTGGAGCTGTCACCAGGCCACGGGTGGTGACGGGCAACTTAACCCCTGGGAAATGTATCTCAGGCACGAGGGGCCTGAAATTCTACACTCATTGACCTTTGATGCCCAGAGAATCGGGGAAGTTCCCACTCAATCAATGGGCTTTAGGTCAGGGGATCCAAGGAGGTGTTGCTGAGTGGGTCCTGAGGTTTCAGGCCAGTCACTGGCTTGGAGGGCTTGTGGACAGCGATCCGCGTAGCGCACGTGCGAAGAAGCCAAAGGCTCTCCCTCAGACTCACCACACTCTCACTGACCTGGGAAGCCTGGTGAGTCCTGTAAATTCGCTCTCGCTGGGCGAGCTTGGCACGGGAACCAGGAGGCCACTGGAGTCAGCCACTGTCAGGCTGGTCTCTGGTTGGGCAGACGTGGGCGGGATGGAGGAAGATGGCGGAGTGGGCCGCGCTGTCTCTGGCTGGTCTCTGGGTTTGGGCGGGTGCGGGCGGGATGGAGCAGGATGGCAGAGTCACGACCCTGCACTTTAGATCCTCTGAGGAAAACCTGGGCCATAAACAGGTAATTATTCCAAGAAATGCTTCGAAAACATGCTATATCTGATTCGATCCAGGTGCCTTTCTCTGAGGTGCAGCTTTGTCACTCCTCCAACCTCGAAACATCACCCTCTCTGTGTCCTAGACTCTCTGGTTGCTGACCTGAAGTGCACAGCACAGAAGAGGACCTCCAGGTTCTCTGACCAAAAGCAGAAGCAGAGAGAGAATATTATACAAGGCAGTGTTCCCATGATCTCCCAAGGCTGATAGGAGGAGGGAAAAGTAATACCTCAGAATCCTCCATCAGTCCTAGGAATCAACATCTTTGTTGCTGTCAGAACCTGTACCTTAGACCTTTATGGACGTGACTCCATTCCCCACCTTGCATGACACTATTTCCTGAATTCCCCTAGGCTGAGTATAATTCCAGCAAATCTGTCTCTGTGTGGTGCAAAGCTGACAAGTAAGGATGATCTGGAGAGTTAGAGACACCTGTCTCAGGGTGAGAACCTCTCTAATTTCCCCACACCCCATCACAGTAAACCCTAACTGACCACAACCCCTCTGCTTACCTGAAGCCTAAACATCCCAATATTATGTCATGTCACCCTGACCCAATGAGGCAGTAAATGGATTTTCCGTTATGCCCAGTGCTGTGGGTTCACATTGAGGCTGGAAAACCAGTCCCTAATCTCCCCTACCTAAATATCAGCTTAGTTCCTTTTAAAAACTGGAGCTATGTCCTGGAGAGAACTTAAACTGAATTCTTCAGAGTAAGACCATGACTCCGAGGGTGACCTAAGAAACAACTGCCATCAACATATCTCCCAGACATAGAGAAATAGTTCCTAAAATTCATTTGGAACCAGAAAAGACCTATAGTATCGAAGTCAATCCTGGCCCAAACAGACAAGGCAGGAGGCATTACATTTCTTGACTTGAAATTATACTACAAAGCTACTGTGATAAGAGCAACATGGAATTGACAAGGAAATAGATCTGAGATTCATTGGAACAGATTAGAAGTTGCAGAGGACTCTACAAACACAGTCAACTACCTGACCTTCCACAAAGGAGCCAAAAATCCTCACCGGAATAAAGATAGGCTCGTTAACAAATGGTTCTGAAAATTCTGGTTCTCTACATGCAGAAAACTAAAACTTGAAACAGGTCTATCACCATGTACTAAAATAAACTCAAGATGGAATAAAGATGTAAACATTAACACTCAATCTCCTGGAAAAGAAAGTTGAAGGAACTCTTGAAGACAGAGGGATAGTCACAGAGATCATAAACAAATATGTATTTGCATGAGAAACACCAGAAAGAATTCAAAACTGGGACCAACTCTCATTGAACAGTTTTTGCACATCAAAGAAATTATTAACAGTCAAAAGACTACCCAAATTTTTTGAAAAAATCTTAACTAATAAACACTCAGATATAGTTCTGCTCTGTAGAAATTATAAAGAATTAAAATACATCAGGGCAGTAAAATTTAAAGACCCAATGTAGAAATGGGCAGCTGAGATGAATACCCACTTCTCAGAGGACGAAATTGAAGAAGAAAAAAATATATGAAAAAAGGCTCCGCACCACTAGCCATCTGTGAAACGGAAGTTAAAAAAACACTGAGATACCATCTCACTCTAGAAAGAAATCAAACAACAACAAATGTTGGAGAGGATGTGGGGAAAAGGAAATACTTCTCCACTGTTGGTGTGAATGTAGACTGATATACACATTGTGGACATCAATGTGGAGGCTCCTCACAAAACTAGGACAGGAAATCACATTCAAGTGAGCTATCCTCTACTGGGAATTTTTCAGGAGGAACTGAAGACATATTATGGCAGCACGATTTGTGCTAGCCAAATCTTGGATACAACCAACATTCCAGTCACATGAGGAATGGTTTAAAATGGTGTTATATTTTTATATAATGGAATATTCGCCAGCTATAATGAATGATAAACTTGGAGTATTTACATTTAAGTGGATACCACTTGAACATATACTCATAAATGAAATAAACCAGACCAACCTATGGAAATATCATATATTCCCCCTAGTATAAGAAATCAAAGAAGTAATACAAATAGAAAGGTATAGCACAACTAAAAGGCAAGCAAGAACTTGAGGATTGGGCAACAAGCAGAGGGTAAGGAGAAAAGCTGGGAAACAGGACAAGGACAAAGCCATACATTGGTACATACAAGATGGACAAGGCAAAGATCCTGAGAGATATCAGAGGGTTTTTGAAACTAACAATTAAATGGTAGGATTCTCATCCTGACTATCTATATATTCTGATACCTATGAGCCAAGTGACTGCATTGAAGATAACAATGTGTAAAAGAAGGGCCACACTTGGAATACCTGCCATTCTGGTCTGCTAAATACATACTTCTTCTCATGACATACCAATTATTACCTGTCTCCCAAGGAATTATTTTTGGTAATAAATTAAAAAAAAGACACAAGGGGAAAATGTTACAAGAATATTCTACTACCAGCTAGTACAAGGTTAGATTTCCAAATTTCTGTGTAATATTATGTGTATAGTACTAATTTTTTTCCCTCATATTCTGTAAGAACCTAAAATTCAATACGTCAATACTTGACAGAAAATATCTGTTTCATATTATGCCTAAGATGTTTGATATTTACAGAGATAGTTAGGGTAAACTGAACTGCATAAGTTGCAAGGTAATAATCAGCTTCTGTTATGGATAGTTAACAGCCTAAGTTTGCAGATCAAAAACTGGAGAAATGGAAGGGATGCAAGGACAGCCAACATTTTGGCCCTATGCTTTTAAGGTCAGTGAAGACTCTGGACATAAGAGAACCTGTACTGTAACATCATGTGAAGTTTTATTTTTTGTTCATTTTTTGTTTGGTGGAACCAGGGATTGAACTCAGGCTCCTGCACTTGCCAGGGAAGCACTTATTTCACTGAGCAATATCTCTGGCCCTACATGTGCATTCTTATAAGCAGAGACTAATAGACAACAGGAAATAGGCAACAGAGGCTTGCTTTGTATCCTCATGCTTTTTCTGAACTCCACCTAATATGATGGAACACCTTGCCCATTTCCAAGGACATTTGTATTCCAACACTAGGGAGACTTGTTCACTATCAAGTAACATACACACTGCTTTGCTGGTTTTAGAAAAAACTAAAGACTTTCACAACTCATAAAGTAAAAATCTTTATAATCAATCTCATACAAATTAATTCCCACATTAGAAATCACAAGCAAGCACCATTATCACTAAAGTGAAAAGACATGTGTGATCAACACTATTCTTCAGAAAAGATGTGCAATCTCTGCCTATCTCACAAAAAGGAAAAGGATGTCAGACTTTATCTACTTGACACACACAGGACATAAAACAAAATGCCATAGACTGTAGTTCCCCACATCCTTTGACACTTCACTGTTGAGAAATCTGACTACCTTCCACAATCAACGGTGAAGAATTGATGTAGTGTCTTACTGTCTTTTTTTTTTTTTTTCAGAACTGGGATTTAACTCAGGCCTTTGTCAGTCATGTTCTTATTCTACTGAGCTATGTCCATGGCCTCTGTAGTCTCACATGGGTAGGAAATAAGCTAATGATGCTGCTGTGGGACACTCCCTGGCTCTGGCATCACATTGCCTCTTCAGTGTCCAAAAATTACTCACATTTATCCGAAGACAAAGATACATCCACTCAGACTTCTCTGAAGACCAGAGGGAAGTGCTCATGGTCACCGTGGACCTGAAGGTGTAACATTTCTGCCTCTGTTTCCAGCTCCTTCTTTTGATACCTAGGGACCAAGACATCTACCATCATAGTTGCTTTGTCTTCTATGAATACATGTGGCAGAATCTGAGGGACTAAATAATCCAGTGAGTTGTGTGGATTGTCCTTCTCATTGCTAGAGATCTGCAATATTACGGTGGTTTCACTAGAATCCATAGTAATGCCTGAGGGAAGATGATTCTTGGGCTTATGGGAAACCTTGTTGTCCTGCCTGAATCGAGGCAGTGCCTTCACCCGTGATGTGCATGCAGCTGGTAGAGGATGCAGAGGAAGCAGTGGCTACTACATCCTTCCAGTATGATGTGAGAACCTGTACCTCCAAAGGGCCATCAGCCTCACTCTGGCCAAGAAAGCCTCCTTCTGCTTTGGTGCACTGTGTGCCCTGTTGCAGAAGATGTCCTTGGGGACAGAAAGAATTTCCTGAGTGGCATTAAGAGGCTAGAGTATAGAGAGACCCGTTGAGTGCACTCAGTTGAGAACAATGGTCCCATGTGTTATGGATTCTTAACATAGAAACTACACCTGAGTCTAAATTATAATTCGAATATGAGTCAGGCCTGTGACAGCTTGACCATATTTATGCAGGAGATGACAAATGGCCAGGAGCCTTGAATGTATAGAGTTTTAAATGTAAATACCACATGCTGTTTGGAAAACAAATTTGTCATTTAACATAGAACAGTACCTTTTGGACAGTACGATCACTACCAGGCATACATTTTTTTTTTTCTGGGAGCATTGCTTTCTGGGAACTCTCAGTCTGTTGATTATTCCTCAATGGTACACCAAGTCTCCTTGCACTCTTACAGGGAACCAGGGTCACAGAAATTTAGCAGAATAATTTTTGCATTTAGTTTTACAGTAATTCATCACATTAGTTTTACATTAACCCTTCACAATCCTCATTGGTTTTTGTGCATGGTTTAAATCCTTGGTTTATTTAGTTTGCATATGGTTTGTTGGGGGACCCTAGTAACACTCAAAAAGAAATTTTTTTATCTGCCCAAGGGGTGATAGTTTTATATTGCTAGCTTTGCCAGAGGAATCTTCCATCTTTAGTGGCATCTCCACAAATATGATAGCTGTTTGTACTAGGGCACAATTAGAATGGTGGATACACCTGGAAAATCTTTTGTCCATCTTAAATTGTATCATTTTTTTTATTCAAGAAGGTCAGGTAGGGAAACATAGAACTCAGGGATCTGAGTAGCAATCTTTGCCCCATTTAAGGTAAAAGTGAGCCACCATGTGTAAGTTGAGGGAGAGTGTCGAGCCTCTATTAGCCTTAACAAGAACCAGTAAAGCCACATCAGGTCATTTTGACGTTAAGGTATTTTTGAAGTCCACTTATCTGACTGTTGATCTGTTGAGGCTTGCTTAATGTGAGAAGGGGGAGTCCAACGATGGTTGCTACCTTGACTGCAATGTGAGTGCTCTGGACAACAGCGTATGGTCCAGTTCAGTGGGGTTGAAGAGTCGACCAGTCTTGCTTTTAGATTCATACCAAGGATCTAGGCTCAGCTACCAACAGGGTCTTGGCATTTCTGGGTTGTGTATGTTGATGGCAGATGAGGGAGTGCGTAGTGTGCAGTGTAGATTGCAGAGCTTGTAAAGGCTTAACAAGTACTTGATTAGAAATAGATGTCAGGATTTCCTTCCACAACAGTTATTTAAAGGGAATGATCCCTTGTGTCTCAGTCTTTTATAGTTTCTCTAATTCCAGCAGGATTATGGCCCGTATAGTCTGAAGAGTTAGATGGGAGTCTTTATGGATTGCTTCCTGGTACTGGAAAATCTTTTGTCTATCTTAAATTGCATAATTTTTTTTATTTTATTCAAGAAGTTCAGGTAGGGAAACATAGAACTCAGGAGGCTGAGTAGCAATCTTGCCAGAGAGTCACCCACTACTAGGGTCCCACAGTGGTGTCTCCATTGCATGGGGCATGAATTAGCTCAACTTTTCCACATAGTTAATTTGTAAGCCTTTTTTTTAAACTAATATAGCAGCTGCTTTAGTATGTTGTAAGCATGATGGCCACCCAGCAGCTACATAGTCCAGTCTTTGGACACATAGGCCATTGGATGCTTCTATGGTCCTAAGTTTTGTGTTAGGACTCTCCTTGTAATTCTTTTTTTTTTTTAATTGACAAACAGCAGAAAGGGTTCATTTATATATGGTAGGGCCAGAGCTGCAGACTTAAGCATTAATTTAATCCTTTAATGAATTTTCTGTTTTGAATTTTTATGTAATCTGGAGGCTATTATTTCACTTTAGGGTATTATATATGGGTTTAACAACAAAGCCAATACTTGACAAGTAAGAACAATAAAAATCCACCATTTCAAGGAACTCTCCTCACTCTTTTTGGTTCTAGGCTCCTCTAGCTAACAATAAAGCATTTATACACCATAAGAGAGAAAACTTTGGATTGTTGTTAGCAAAGGGAACCAGTTTCTTAGGTAAAACTTTTTTAGGAATAATAAAGTAAATATTGATTATTTGGGACATTATGTCCATATCATTGGCACTTATGCCCCTTTCTTTCTTGATCTTCCTGGTAATGTAAAAAATTCCTGGAAAGTAGTTGCTAAGGGAATGGGAAAGAATCTGTCTTTAAATATAACACAGCATACCATAACCAGTTAGGTTGGAGCAGATTTAAGCACCTTAAATATAAAGTATAGCCAGAGATACGTTAATTTTTATCAACCACGGACATTTCACTGACTAAAACTCTGTAGACTGTTAACAGGCAAAATTTATACTTTTACTGTGAACATTTGACATCAGTAGGTTATACCTATTGCATATATACTGTAAATATATATATACTGTAAACATATATACTGTAAGTATATACTATAAATATATGCTGTAAATATATACTGTAAATATATATATACTGTGTGTGTGTGTATATATATATATATATATATATATATATATATATATATATATATATATATATATATATGGGCTTCAAATAGTGCTATATATATTTATAGCACCATAACACAACATTCAGGATGAAAGCTCCAGTTTAGTTATCATACATATCACAGGAATCACTAGGAGTCTCATCTGTGTAGTGAGACCCTATAGACCCTGCACTAAATACATGTAAAAAAATTGGAACATTTACAATGTTAATGACATTGACCAGTGCTTAGATAGATCCTGCATGAGCAGAAAGGAGTCCACAATTCCAAAATTAGTTCCCAAAAGCTGTATCATGAATGAATTCAAAACTTATGGGATTGAAAAAAAGTGAGATGATATCAGATCTCCGATTTACTGTGGTTGGCTGGAGAACAAAGTAAAAAAAGTCGAACAAATGAACACAGGGAATTATAGGTCAGGAAATCTATTCTGAACAATACAATAGTATCATTTGGAATGTCTGTAGTTACATGGCGCCAAATCTGCAAAATTGACTTTGAGCACAGTGCAAGTTTTTCCACATGTTGAAAACAAATGTGTCAACATGAATAACATTAAAGTGGCCACGTTGGTCTGTTTTGGAAATCCAATTTTTTGCCAATGCAATTCACATTTTGCCCTAAGCAATCCTACTGAGTATGAACTGGGAGACTGGGGGCAGGCACACTGCAAGATGCATCTTGTGTCAGTGGGTCCTGGAGAATGATTGTCCCACATAGACTCCAGGTAAGAAATCAGTGCAGCGAGGTGGTACTGGAGCACTACTTGAAGCCCCCTCACATGACTAACCTCTGTAGCTCAGTGTGTGGTTCTCTACCCTTTTGGACGAGAACAGTGCACTGGCACACACAGTTCTGGATTGAGTGTATCATGTTTCTATGATTGCAGGATATGAAAATAACAATGGGAGGTATGAGAGCCCTATGGGATAAACTAAAGACACAGCAATGACTGGACACTTACATCAAAGAGCATCAGCCTGTGAAGCTTTAGGAAAATAATATGGGACATGATGCGTTTGACACATAAAGAGCTACTTCTGCCTGACTCATTCCTGTGTGGTAGGCATTTGGCACGATGGGGACATTGAATACAAACTCCAATCCACTGTGAAACTCTAAGTGCATGTCTTCAATCTCAGAAAAGACTTTTTTCTCCAGTAGAAGTGTTATGTATTTTTCAAGAATTTGATTAATAGCAATTTGACAGTTTCTGAACAGGTTAAGAGTGCACTTATAATATATTGCATATTTTTGTCTTCATAGTAGTTATTCATAGCATAAGATGCAGACATGATATTCTGTCCTAACAAACCTTTCTTCACATTGAATTTAGAGGATGTAGTTGTATATCTATCTTAAATATCTGGTGTATAAAGAGAATTGTACCTTGGCTTCCTTAAGAGACTGGAATTATTCATATTTTGACAGTATTTATTTTCTTTTCATTTACAATAGGGTATAGTTACATAATTACAGTGTGTTGTTATATGAATGATGAATTTGGTTTGATCAAGTAATTTGTAATTTCAATAGGTTTTGGGCAGATGTTTTCAGATGTAAAACTCACATGAATGAATTTAGTTAATCTTGAAAAGCAAACAGGTAAGCAAAATTAGCAGTTGAAGATATGGTTTTGTCATGGAAGCATGACCTTCAGTAACACGGGTGCACTCTGGGCTCTTCCTCTCAGAATTTATCTCTAGTTCTGATTCCCAACCATGAAGTGACCCACCCTATGCCATAACTGCCTTGGTGTCTCCCATGATACACTGAAAACCAGCAGCACCTCAACCTGTGCTCCTGCAGTTGAGCTTGTTGAAGCAGCAATATGAGAAGCCATAACAAGAATTGCCTTGTGCTCCTGGATTAACTGTTTAAAAGACTGAGGGGAGAAGTAGCTAACTAGTATAAGGGACTCAATCAAAAGAGCACAACATGAGGAAGGCCTGGGGGAGACTGAGGAATGCAGAACAATGACCAGAGAGTGTGGGTCTCGGCAAGCAGGCTAAGAGATGTGCAGGGAGCATCAGTCAGAAGAAAGGTGTGCAGCTCTGCCTCTATATTACTGCATGGGCTGATGCAGTACCTCAGAGCAGGGATGCCAGTGACCTACAGGTAACAATACACAACAGGAAAAGTGATACCAGTATTAGGGCTACAGGAACTGCGCTCACAGCCACCTGAAACAATACCAGTGGGAGAGAACTGTGTTCAAATCATTCAATAATTTATTCTATTGTACTTTATAAACTATCAGTAGTTCAGTATAGTCTTGGAATCTTTAATAACGGCCATCAGAAAAGAGGGAGAAATAAAGGGAATAAGAACAGGTAAAGACGAAGTTAAAATTATCACTATTTGCAGATGACATGATACTTTACTTGGAAGAACCCAAAAATTCAACCAAGAAACTACTAGAACTGATACAGAAATTCAGTAGCATAGAAGGATACAAAATCAATATTTAAAAGTCAATAGCATTCCTCTACACAGATAACAAGCACACTGAAGGGGAAAAAATAGAAACAATACCTTTTTATAATAGCACTGTGGAAAAGGAAATAACTTGGAATTCACTAAACCAAGGAAGGCAAAGATCTTTTCATGGAAAATTACAACACCCTAAGAAAATAGATTATAGAGGATTTCAGAAAATGGAAAGATATTCCATGCTCCTGGATAGGAAGAACCAACATCGTGAATATGATCATACTCCCAAAATTGTTGTACAGATTTAATGCAATCCCTATGAAACGGCCACCAACATACCTCGCAGGCCTATAGAAACAGTTCCTAAAATTTTTTGGAACCACAAACGGCCTAGAATAGCAAAGACAATCTTGGCCAATAAGGAGAAGGCAGGAAGCATCACAATTCCTTACTTGAAATTGTACTACAAAGCCATTGTGATAAAATTAACATGATATTGGCAACAAAATAGACCTGAGGATCAATGGAATAGATTAGAAGGTGCAGATGCATCTATGAACACATTATGATCTTCGACAAAGGGGCTACACAAGCCCACTGGGAGAAAGATAGCCTCTTTAAGAAATGGTGCTGGAAAACATGGCTTTCTACATGCCGAAAACTAAAACTTGACCCAGCTCTATCACCATGCACTAAGTTAAAGTCAAGATGGATTAAAGATCTAAACGTTAAAACAGAAACACTCAATCTCCTGGAAGAGAAAATAGGAGGAACTCTTGAAGACATAGGAGTAGGTAAAGAGTTCATGAACAAACATATAATCGCAAGGCAAGCTCTTGAAAGAGTGAACAAATGGGATCAACTTTTCCTAAAGAGCTTCTGCATGTCAAAAGAAATTGTCAACAGAGTGAAAAGACAACCCACAAACTTTGTTGAAACCCTAACTAATAAGCAATCAGATAAAGGTCTGCTGTCTAGAATATATAAAGAACTAAGATATAACAGGACCCTCAAATTGAAAGACCCAATGCATAAATGGGCATCTGAGATGAATACACACTTCTCAGAGGATGAAATTAAAGAAGCGAACAAATATATGAAAAAATGCTCCACATTGCTAGCCATTCGTGAAATTCAAATAAAAACAGCACTGAGATACCATCTCACTTCAGAAAGAATGGCTATCATAAGGAAATCAACCAACTACAAATGTTGGAGAGGTTGTAGGAAAAAGGGAACATTTGTCCACTGCTGGTGGGAATGTAGACAGATACAACCACTGTGGAGGTCAGTGTGAAGACTCCTCTAAATATCAGTGCTGGAAATGCCATTCAAGCCAGCTATTCTCCTACTGGGAATTTTCCCAGAGGAACTGAAAACATTAAACATAGTGATATATGTGTACCTATGTTTATAGCAGCACAATATGTGATAGCAAAATCTTGGAAACAACGAAGATGTTCATCACATGAGGAGTGGTTGAAAATGATGTGGAATTTCTATATAATGGAGTATTACTCAGCTATTAAGAATGATAAGTTTGAGGCAATTATACTGAAGTGGAAGGCACTTGAACATATACTCATACGTGAAATAAACCAGAAACACATTTGTAAATATTGCGTAGTTTAATGAATATAAGCCATGTACCAGAATTAGAATAGCAAGTACAAGAAAAGTCCCAAAGAGAAAGCACTGATACGATAAAAAAAAAAAAAAATAAGAATATGCAGCGTACCTCAACCTATGGGCTTACACAACTGTGTAGAAAGCACAACAGGAAATGTATATTTATGTATATATGCAGGAAAATTTGTTTAATTGTACTTCCAATTTCTGCTACTCTTCAGAAAGGAGCAGTTAATGTTCTATTTATTTTCTTTTCTTTTTTAATTTTTGTCTTTATCTCTTGCAGCTTTCTGGCTGGTGTTACTGATTTTTTTTTTTTTGTTTGTTTGTTTGTTTGTTTTTTGTTTTTTTTTTTCTTTTACCAGTTTTCGTTTTATAATTCATTACCTAAACATCTAATTTGAAGGTAACATCATGCAATGAAGCATCCATTGTTCAATTCCTTTACTTGTTTCAGTGAATTTTTGTCTCATTGCTAATGCTAAATTTTATTGTTTGCTATTCTTAGAAAATAGCAAACAATAGAAAGAGGGACCTGGGAGATATCTCAGTGAAATTAGTGTCTGCACTACCAAGTGCGAGGTCCTGAGGTCAAACCCTGGTACCACCAGAAAAATTAGGAGAATTTAATACAAATGCACCTGTATTCTGCAGCAGGGTATGGTACATGGATACATTACACACTTTGTGTTTCTAGTGATGCAATGTCCACACCCACATTTGGGAGAAACACTCAAGCAAATGCTGAATATATAACAGCTCTAAAAGTTGGAAATCTTGATCCACAATATGAAAATTTCTTCCCTCTGAGCTAAAGCAGGACTCATTCCAATTCTCTGCAGCTGTCCAGCCTCATCTCACATGCACTACTATTTTAGTGCTTCAACAGCACCTCCAATATTGTCACCCCTGTTACCCTCTAAAAACCCTGGTGTGAAAACTCTTTGCTGTATGTAACAGCAGAATTTCATAAGGCTCTGCCGAGATCCAACCACATGGTGAGACGATTGGGTATAACAGTTGTGGTTGGAATCCTGGGAGCAATGGCTGCATCTGCCAGTGCCTTGGTTCAGGAAGTACACACTGCCCATTCTGTAATAATTTATCACACCTTGTATCCACTGCCTTATGGATCAGGAAATGCAGAACAAAAGCTAGATGCAAAGGTGGATCCCTAGGAAGAAGCCGTGTCCCACTTAGGAAAGCAAGTATAAGCCTTGTAGATTAGCCTGTGCTTGTGCTGTCACAGGACATATCGATACCTTTGGGTAACTCCTGCTTTGTACAATAATGCCAACCATGAATAGAATGGAATCCAGACCCACTTAATGGATGTGTGGATCCATTCTGATGTGGGTTTGCACCTAGTTCAATTGCATAAGAAATTTTGGATATAATTTCTGTACATTTTCCACTGCTGGTGATTCTGCTTTGGAGTTCAATACTTTTTATAAGGTTCAAAATGTTTTCCCTGCATGGCTTATTCTTGGCTCTTGTTCTTGATTGTTCCAGCTGTCATATTGTTTCTGATTTGAATTTTAACAGGAATCAAGGGTTGGGCCTGGTAAAAGCTACATAAGTTCTAGCTTGCTTTCCACAACCAACAATTACAGAAAAATGAGGGAGATATTTGAAGCTAGACCCCACAACTGGTTTTATCTTACTGAAGAAATGGAATGATTAGGATATAAACTGTTGCAATGGGCCCCAAGATCCTTATTTCAGAGTTTGAGCAATGAGCTCAGTGGTGGACTCAGAGTTTCTTCTGTTTATCATTAGTTCCATGGAAAGAATTCTGACACCAGAAAAATAAGAATGCTTCAAGGAATCTTGGAAAAATCCTGGGGTCAGGAAGAAGACATTTCTGAATTTAAACATGCAGGAAAATAAACTCATTGCTAGACCAGCAGTCCAGAACTCCTGACTCTGGCTTTCTTTCTTTTCATGCCATCTTCCCTGATTCCATCTCTGAAGCATGGATCCATGCACCCATAGCTTGTGCACCAAGCCTTCAACGCATAATCCCCAGGGAGAAACATATGCTAACCACATAAATTTGGTGCCAGCTGAAACTGCTTCTTGTTTGAATACCAGCTCAGTCTTGTGTGGATAACAAAGACAATGGTGGGCAGAAATTTCCCTGGCAGATATATATATATATATATATATATATATATATATATATATATATATATATATATATTTTAAAGGAAAACAGTATTTCTATTAAATGTAATGATGGGACTCAAAGCAAGCTTCCTTATTAATTGACACAGTGGAAATGCACTGGATAGTTTTACATGGATGAAGAATGAAACGTTAGAATACTCACCGGAGAACAGTGGTGTGAAGAGGTATATTGCTGAGCCTGTTGGAAAAGATCCACATTCAATAATTTTGTGCAGAGGCCAGGGAGGTGGCTCAGTGCAATAAAAACTTCTCTGGCATGCCCAAGGGACTGAGTTCAATCCCTGGTTTCCCCAAAAAATTGTGCTGTGTGCTGTGATTTAATGTTCACAAGCGAAATTATGACCAAAGAAGCGGTCAGCAAATAAGACAGAATGGCCCAACTCGTTAATATTTTCCAGCCTTTGTTACTGTCAACAGTGCTGTACAAAAATGTGCACTTCGTATGAGGTCACAGGCACAGGAACCCAACCATCATGGCTTATCTAGCTATTGCTGTTGCCACAATAATAACCTTCTAGGGACAAGCACCACTGCAGGATCCCCAAAGTGACAATACTCCTTCAGTGACAAGTCAGTCATGTGTACATGACTGAGAAGGAGATTTTTATTGGCTGAAGATTGTACAAGTGTGCAACATGGATTTGAGTACCAAGATGCACAAAGGCACATTTTTAAAGTGCAATCTTGCATAGGAATTTGTACTTCTAGCCACAGATTTACATTGTGCACTTCTGTACTGTGCTGACTTGATTTTATCTGCGCAAAAACACTAGCAACATTGCAGCACCTCACAGCGTGCAGGGTCTGAGTTCCATATTGCACAGTGCTATAAAAAAGTCAATTATTTCTCAGGGGAATACTTCCAGCCAGAACAAAAATGAACTGCTTCAAGAGCTTTAAGTTTTAGGTCAAACCTGGGCACTGCACATTCCACAACTCCAAATTCTGTGGCTAAACATATACTTGTGGCTGTGATCTGCTAGATTCCATGCCAACAGTGCCCTTTACTTGCCTTCTAGGTGTTTTGATGATACCTTCGTATCTTTCAAAATAGGTGGTCCTCGAGACCGGCCAGAGACAGCGCGGCCGACTCCGCCATCCTGCTCGATCCCGCCCACGCCTGACCAGCCAGAGACCAGCCTGAGACAGTGGCTGACTCCAGCGGCCTCCTGGTTCCCGTGCCAAGCTCTCTCAGCGAGAGCGAATTTACAGGACTCACCAGGCTTCCCAGGTCAGTGAGAGTGTGGTGAGTCTGAGGGAGAGCCTTTGGCTTCTTCCCACACGTGCTACGCGGATCCCTGTCCCCAACCCCTCCAAGCCAGTGACTGGCCTGAAACCTCAGGACCCACTCACCAACACCTCCCCAGATCCCCTGAAATAAAGCCCACTGATTGAGTGGGAATTTCCCCGATTCTCTGGGCATCAAAGGTCAGTGAGTGTAGAACCTCAGGCCCGTCGAGCCTGAGATACATTTCCCAGGGACTAAGCTTCCCATCACCTTCCGTGGCTCGGAGACAGCTACAGGCACACTGTGCCAGAGAAACATTTCCAGGTGATTATTGGTCACACCCCACAGCCCCAGACCCAGTGCAGGTCGGCCTGGAGTGAGAACTGCAAGCCTGCCACACCGGAGGGACATTTCTCAGTAATCAACGGTCCCACGCTATGGAGCGAAACCCAGCACAGCCTGGCCTGTGAGTGAGGGCTCCAGGCCCACTGCACCAGAGGGACCTTTCGCAGCCTTCTTGGGTTAAGGCCAGTAGACCTGGACCCAGCACAAGCTGGCCAGCTCAATACAGCCTAATCAGTGAATAAGATCATCCACTATCATTTTGTGAGCCCTGAAAACCCACCAAAGCCCATGTTCACCCACCTGGGGAATGCCCTGCCTGACACAGGAGGGCTGACCCCAGGAACCAACACAGGGGAAACAAAGGAGCTGCAGCAAAAAAGGAACTGAACACAATACCTAGACCCAGGATAGGCATACCTGGAAAATCTCAAACTTAATAGACTGGCACCCGAATCTCATTACAAGCTATGGTTATAGCTGCACCAAAGCTCTACACCAAAGGTCAAAGATCAGTGCAATACATAATGACAAAGACAAGGGGAAAAATGCAATCCCTGATCTCGAGTCCCTCAGGAAGGGCAGAGGACACTAGCTCAGGTGCAACGAATGAACTAACAAATACAGCAGGAAAGGAACAACAGCAGAAAGCTATAGAGGAAATAAAACGAGAAGTAACTCCCCAATTTAAAAAAGAAATATTTGAATACATAGAATCTGAAATAAAGAATGAATTCCAGAAACTTTGGGTGGAAAAATGATGCTCACCCAGAACAAGTGCAGAGAGCAGTATTCCAACTGATATATATGAATTAACAGCATCTGAAGCAAAGAAACAACAATAGAAAGATCATGAGGAACTCAAAGCAGAAATAAGTTCTGAAATCAAAAAACAACTTTTTGAAGTCATAAGATCTGAAATACCGAAACAGGTCCTGAAATATACAGAGGAAATCCAACTTGGAAGAAACACAGCAGAAAAAGAATTAATAACTACCTCTAAAGAAGACAAGGATAAAACAATTGAGATCAGAAATATGATGGATTCCTTGAATGAGCAATACAGAAAATAAATAGAACACAGGAAACACAGTCAAAGAGATATAGAAGAAATAAAATAGCAATCACGAGTCTACAAAACCGTCTGAGTGAAAGCGAAGACCGAGTTTCAGATCTTGAAGATGCCGAAGCAGCTAGTGAAAAGGTGAGAAAGGATCTCTTAAAAACAACAGGAATGCAGGAAAAAATAATCCATCACCCGCAGGATGATGCCAGAATGAACAATGTGAGAACAATTGGCATCAATGAGAATGAAGGAGTCAATACAAATGACATAAAAAGAATTTGGGGAGAAATAATTGCAGAAAACCTCCCAAATATGAGGAAACAATCCAACATTCAGGTCACGGAAGCATAGAGAACACCAAATAACTTCAACCCAAGTAGAAACACACCAAGAAGTATAATAGTTAAGATCGCAGAAATCCAACACAAAAATAATATACTGAAAGCTGCTAGAGAGAAGAAGGAGCTCACATTCAAAGGAAAACCCATCAGAATTGCAGCCGACTTCTCTACACAAACAATGAAGGCAAGGAGACCATGGAGCAGAGTTCTTCAAGTCCTACACGAAAACAAATTCCAGCCCAGACTACTATACCCTGCAAAACTGACTTTCAAGTTTGATGGAGAAGTGAAATACTTCCACGACAAAGAACAACTAAAGAATTTCATGATGACAAAACCATCCCTCCACAGGCTGCAGAAAGAGGTTCTAGAGAGAGAGCACAACGACCAGAACTCCATGCAAGAGAATGGAAGGAACCCACTAAACTGGACAGTCAATTAAACACAGGTTACAAAGGAGTAAACAATACCAGATAAATACCATGACAAACATAAGTCAGCACATTTCAATTATAACCATCAATGTAAACGGACTCAATTCTCCAATTAAGAGAAATAGACTGGCACAGTGGATTAGGAAACAAAATCCAGCAATATGATGTATACAAGAAACACACTTAACACAAAAAGACATTCATAGGCTCAAAGTCAAAGGATGGAAAACAACACTGCATGCCCCAGCACCTCAGAAAAAAGCAGGAATAGCAATTCTGTTCTCAGACAGTCTCAACTTCAAACCAAGAATGATCAAGCGACACAACGAAGGCCACTATATATTTGTCGGGAAAAATTCAAGACCAAGAAGTAACACTCATAAATATCTATGCACCAAACACAGGAGCACCCAACTATGTAAGACAAATCTTAAGGGACATGAAAAAATTCATGTCTAAGAACATAATCTTAACAAGATATCTTAACACATCCTTATCTCGAAAAGATAGTTCAACCAGACAAAAAATTAGCAAAGAAGTAGCACAACTGAACAAGAGCTTGGAACAAATGGACCTGGTGGACCTATACAAAGTGTTCCACACAACCACAGCTGAATACAAATTTCTTTCAGCTGCACACGGGTCATTTTCCAAAATAGACCACATACTAGTCCAGAGATCTTGCCTAAGTATATGCAAGAAAATAGAAATTATCCCATGCATACTCTCTGACCACAATGCAATGAAATTGGAAATACATGACAAAAGAAACCAGAAAAACCTGCTAAATTCATGGAAACTAAAGAACACCCTACTCAGCAATCAATGGGTTGTAGAAGAAATTCAGCAAGAAATTCAGCAATATCTACAATTCAATGA
>PVKA01037985.1:0-20604 GCA_004027165.1 Ctenomys sociabilis | reverse complement strand
GAGTTCCCTTTTCCCCATATCCTCTCCAACATTTGTTGTTGGTTGACTTCTTCATGATAGCCATTCCTTCTGGAGGGAGATGGTATCTCAGTGTTGTTTTAACTTGCATTTCATGGATGGCTAGTGATTTGGAGTATTTTTTCATATATATATATATATATATATATATATATATATATATATATATATATATATATATATTCACTTCTTTCATTTCTTTTGTCCATTGTTAATCAAGTCACATACTGGGCAATTAGGTGGAGGAGTGCTGAAACTTCTTAATGAACTCCTTATCAGATACATGGATTGCTATTATTTTCCCCATTTCATAGCTTGGCTCTGCTCAGTTGTTCTTTGTCTGCCCTGATAATTTGCTATTTTGCTATACTAGCATCGGTTCTATGTGGGGTTGAACTGGTCCCTTTTGAGTATCTTTGCCAGCACTTTGGTGTCCAATTCAGGAAATCATTCCTGAAACCAATGTCACGAAGGCATACCTATACTTTTATGCAGGGGATGAAGTTTCAGATGTTAGGTTCAAGTGCTTAATCCATTTTGTGTTAAGTTTTCTGTGTGGCATAAGGAAAGGATCTAGTTTCATTATTTTCGGTGTGAGCTTTAAATTTCCCTCAAATCACTGCCTGAATAGATGATTGTTCTCTTACGTGTCCCTTGTCAAAACCCATATATTCATGTATATGTGGAAGTATTTCATGGATGTTTAATCATTACAGTGTTTTGTATGACTGTGTGTGTGCCAGCATGTGGAGTCATGGCAGTGTAATGGCTCCAGCTCTGCACTTTTGCAGGGTTGCTTTGACTCACTGTTGGATTTAGAATTTTTGCATTTTTTTCTTTCTGTGAAAACCACCTTTGGGATTTTGACATTGGTTGGATCAACTCTTTAAATCACTTCAAATAGGATGGGCAGTTGGTTTTTTCAGACACAGTCTCACTGTGTAGCCCGGGTTGGTCTTGAACTCATTGTATAAGCTAGGCTGGCTTCAAACTCATAGCAATCCTCCTGCCTCAGCCTGCTGTGTGCTGGGGTTACATATGTGGGCAACCACACCCAGCTAGGTTGGGCTTATTAACATCTGAACTCTCTCCTTTTGTGAACACAGATGTCTTTTCAAGAACCTGTGTCTTTCCTTTCCTTCATGAACTTTTTAAGTTATCAGCATAGAAGTCTTATACCCATATAGGTATGTTCCTAAGAACCTGAGTTGGTGTAGTGAGTGAGTTGCTTTCTCCATTTCCTTCTTAGGTAGTTTGCTGTTTACATATGGAAATATTACTAAGGTTTTCGTGTAAACAGTGTATCCTGCAACCACTGTGAATTGATTAGTTCTACAGAGAAAAGATTTATTGTTTCCTGTAGATTTGGATCCATTTGATTTCTTTGATTTAATCACGTCCCCCCCCCTTCGGAACCGGGGATTGAATTCAGGCCCTTGCACTTGCAAGGTAAAGGCTTATTCTACTGAACCATCTCCCTGGCCCCGTGAAATCTTTATTGTGTCATACAATTGAGCTGTGTGGAAACCCCTATAATATAATGAAGGCTAGATGGTGGAGAACAGGGCAAGTGAGTGGGATGTAGCACGACTGCGGGTGAAAAAAATTCCTCCTGCTATGCACACAACTGGGGGAGGGGGATAAAACAAATTCCTTATAAGAAGGTGGCAAGAGGACAAGGAAAGCTAGGTCCACAGATACTGGAGGCAGGTGCTATGTAGGGGTATGGAAACTCCGTTTGGATCCCTGTGCCTTTCCATTCTGCCCCACCAGGGAGTGAGAGGAGTGGAGGGTAGCACTGAATAGAAATGGCCCTTTTGGTCCCCGAATAAGAGCATGTGTACCTCAGAGGGACACAAATCACGCACATTTCTCTGCTCTTCCCTTTGTCTCATCCTTCATCCCTAGACCATTAGCCCTGTTGCCATGGGAACTGAGGCTGAGTATCTGATGCATTCATTGGACTGTGGGAGAAAAGCAGAGGTGGTCCTTGAAATAAAGGCCCTGTGGGGCAGAGATTATAGCAAAGTACACACATCGAATGAATTCACCATTTCCATGGACGTATTGATCCCTAAGATTACTATTACACCCACCCGACCCACACATATAGAGCTCTCGTCCCACTGACCAGCCTCATCCTGAGCAGAGCTTTCGGGAGCACTACCGAGGGTGACCCACAGTGGGGAACGTTGGGGGCCTCCGGGGGGGGGTGCTTGCTTCCTTAAATGTGCTTGCAGGAAGTGGGTGTGACTGGGCAAAGAAGGGGCAGGTGAAGAGCTTGGAGTGGTCAGATGCAGCCTGGAGGTGCAGAAGGTTCCTCTGTGGTCCAGGAAATTGTTTCTGTTGCCATGGAATTCTGAGGTGTGGGACACCCAGAAGAGAAGAGACACCCTGTGTTCTCCTGGCCCCTTCTTGTCTTCATCTCCTGCCTCTGAGGTAATGCCTAGGAGAAGCCCCGGGCCAGACCTCGGAGGGTGTCTCCTCTGTTTCCAGAGGCAGCTCAGATCTAGTGGTTGGCTTCACCTCACCATTTCTGTCTCTTGGCTCTCTCTCCCCTAGCCCTGCACTCACTTTGAGGCCCCTTAGGACCTGTGCTAAAGGCCCCCTCCCCCTTCTCTCTCTCTTTCCTCATACATCCACTTCTTCTAAATACTACTATGCTGTCCTCTCTTCCCACCTCACTTCTGCACCCACCATCACTGCCCCTTTCCTCTCTGCTTCCTCCCATGTTCCTCCCTGCATTATCTTTCTGTTTGTGTTTCTTCTCTTCCCCTTGTCCCTAGCTCCCACATCCATTCTCATTGTTGCTGTCCATGTTCCACTTCTGTCCCTCCTCCTTCTCACCATGTCATATCAACCTCCTTCCACTTCTCTGCCCTGCCTCGTACGGCATGACTAATAGCTCCTTCATTCATGAAGCTGGGCCTGATTGGGGTCATGTCGTGTTCAGCCTACTCGGGCAGTGCATCATAAAATGAATCACAGGCGTAAGTGGTGCACTGCAATTTACCATGAGATATGGGACTTAATAACAGGAAGCTAAGGCAGTAAGGAATGGGAGAACTACTTTCCATGTTGGGCCCTCGAACATTGGTTTTTCTGCCACCCAGGATCCTCCCACATCCTCTAGGCAGCCACCTCCCTCGAAGGTCTGAGCAAGGGTCTTCTTCCACGTTGGCAGCATGACGGAGGCACTCAGGGCGTCCTGCCATCCATTAGTCAACATGTGAATGTACGGTCAAACTGGGCGCTGACTTCATGTAATCCTACTGACTCAATGACCAACATGGGCTGAGGATCAGTGTCAATGTGTCAGCGGGCCTTAGCTGCGGGCATGTTTTTGTTCTGTTCATTCATCGGTTCTCTTTCTGGCGTCACCTTGACTCTCTTGCTCTTCATTATCTCCATCTAGGCTTTTCATAGAGGCTTGGGCTCACAAAGAGAAAGAGGTTGTGGAAGGTGACACCAGAAATCCTGTGCTGGGAGGTGGAAAGGGTACATATGAATGCTACCTGATTAGTTGATGGAAGCGAGCTGGACTTTAAGGCAGCAGTGAGGAAAGCCCACAAGCGCCATCCCGATCTGCACTTCAGCAGGGACCAGGTGTGTCTGGCATATAGTCCTGCATGTTGGCATTCGTGTTATAAATCACACAGATGCACCGCGAATGCACTGGGCACCTGCATCTCTTCCCAGCTCCCTGTAGGCTGACAGACAGTCTCCCTGCCCTGGGAGTCAGGGACAGATTCACCTTCTGCAGAGCGCGAGCCAGCATGGTCTGGGACCCGAGGCTCAGCTGAAGTCATAGCCACATAGCCACACCTGGTACAGGCCTCCTAAGTCTCTGTCTGTGGACATCTTCGCTGTCTGGCCATATTGGAAACTCTGAGTCCAGATGGCTGGCACCTTGCCTGCCCCAGCATGCGTGGATGGTTCTTGCTTGGCGTGTCCTACCTTCTCAAGACAGGAGACTCGGTAATCTGCAGGACAAAGACCTCCCGATTTTTCTCTACCATTCCGCTTCCAATATTTTCTAATTCCCGGGTGATTTTTTTTTTAAAGCCACCGGTTACTCAGGCAGATCTTTACAAGTGCAGATTTATGTGAGATCTTCTAATGCTATGGGTTTCTAATGTCTGGATTCTTGGCTCTGTGATCAGAAAATACACAATTTACTGAAGAATCGCTTTTTCAATGCACCTGGGATGCTATTCACCTGAGACTGTTTTGTAACGTTTAACTCAATAAAACACAGCTGGGTGTCACATGGAATCGCAGTACTGTGATAGGCTTAGGTAGGAGGTTCATGCATTCGAGCCCAACTTATGAAATTGAGCAACTGAGAGTGACCCTAACTCAAAATGAAAAAAAAAAAAAGATGATATTATTCGGTGTGAAAGCCCTGGATTTATTCCCCAGTACTGCGAACACTAAACAAAAGAGGCATTTGCACCAAACATGAATGTTCCAGAAAGTAAGATGGACATCTCCATAACTTCAGTCCAGGTTGAGAAATCCAGTATTGCTGACACCCAAAAGCAAGCTCATGCCTTCCTTTGGTAGCACCATCTATGGGTCCAGGAAATCTGACTTGACTTTTTTTTTTTTTTAGCACTTTCCTTTTGAAGTTCACTGTTTGAAGTTCACTAGACATAATCGGTAGGATCATGAAAGTACCCATTCTTATAATCTGGCTTTCTTTTATCTGTATTGTGATCTGATTTACTTCTATGTGTATCCATTGCCCTGTGTGGCTATAGTTCACTCCTCTTCATTACTGAATAGTAGTCAGTTGCAGAAATCCATCACAATATTTCCCAAATTTCCATTTCTCCCACGGAGAGATGGAGGATCTCACATAAGTTTACACTCATAAAGATCTGCCTGAGTAACTGGTGGCTTTAAAAAACAACAACAAAAAAAAAAACACCCTGGAATTAGGAAATATTTTAAGCGGAATGGTAGAGAAAAATGGGGAGGTCTTTGTTCTACAGATTACTGAGCCTCCTGTCTTGAAAAGGTAGGACAAGCCAAGCAAGAACCATCCACACATGCTGGGCAGGAAAGGTGCCAGTATCTGAGTGGTTCCCTGTGCACTGTTACTGTGTTGCACACGTCCTCTGGTGAGCAGAACTATGGCTCAAGGCTGTGCTCCCTGGGCCACTTCCACTCCTTTTTCCTCCTTTGTCTGCAAGCTGCAAGCTGCAAGCTGCAAACTATGATGCCAGACACAACAGGGTCTTTTCCCTTAATCTCACAAAAAAGGCTTTCCACATTTCAGCCTTAGCTGTCATGGGCCTGGTTGGATTTTGAGATAGTCTGATTAGATTTAGAGACGTTCCTCTTCCTCCCAGTTTGCACAGAGGTTTTATCATAAGTGAGTCTTCACTTTCTAAACTGATGATCCTCCTTCCATAGGGAATATTGCACTTTTCTCCTTAGTGCATTACTTTTGTGAGACACACTGATTCTTTTAAAGGCTGAGATGCTTCACTTATAGAGTGCTTTCAACTGATGTGTAATATAATTTGTCTCAAGATATAGAACTGGCTTGCTGTGGTAACACTTTGTTCAAGACTCTTCTCTGTGTTTATGTGAAAGACGGGCAGGCCTATGTATCTGACTGCTCACCATGTTCTTATAAAGCTTTTGGCCTCATAACACCAGATGGGAACTGCTTCCTCTCTTTGCCTTGGCTGTTCTGTGGCCCAATATAAGACTGACATTCTTTCTCCCTGAAGTGTTGGTGGGATCAAATCTGGAGCTGTCAGGAACTGAAAGTTGTTCTTAGGTGGAGATGTACCTGGTGGCTTCTCTGCAACTGCACTCATCCTGCCCGTGATGGCCATTCTGAACTTTGGGTTGTCTTTTCTTCATTTTGGTATATTTCTGTGGCATGTGTACATTCTGTCTGGATTTCGAATTCAGTTAGCATGAGATCTTTTGTGATTAGGACGAATGGTCATTTTCCTACCTCATTGTCTCCTCAAACACTCCTGGCCTCTCTCGCTCTCTATTTTCTGCTTTTAATTCTTTTGATTTTGTTGGAAGCAAACTAAGGTGAACATGCGCTGTGCTGTATCATGGGCTCTGTATAATGAGCCCATTTTTGCTGTCTTGTTTTACTTTACACTTTTAACTTTAATTGATGTACTCTGCTTTCTTTCAGTTTCATCTGATTGTTCTACTGGATTTTTTACATAGGCCACAAATGTCTGTCTTTTTCTTTTTTCTTTTTTTTTTTTTTTTTGGTCCTACATAGTATGGACATTTAAAGTTGTCCTCAGTTTTTATTATGATTCAGCTGAAGGCATTTTGTAGTCTACTCTATGAGTTCTTCTCAGAGCTGTGAGATATTGGGAGAACGTCTCTTGCGTGTAGAATGTACCTTTCATTTCTTTCTTTTGCAGTTGTTTTGGTTAGAACCTCTAGGACGATGTAAAGGAGAAATGGGAAGTGTGCATGTGTATCTGTTGTCCTGACAGCGGAAAAGATTTCAGCTTTTCACCATTGACTGTGATGTTCATGGCGGGTTTTCATGAAACATCTTTGTTAGTTTGAGACTGCGCCCTTGTCTTCTTGGTGTGTTGAATTTTTGGGGTCGTAAAAGGGGGCGGGGTTATTTACTGCAGCTCATGAAGGAGTCTTGTGGTTGTTGTTCTGTCTTTTGTTGATTTTCTGCCTGATATTTGATTGATTTTCAGTGGTCAGCACTTCCTTGCACCACAAAGTAATTCTCGATTTGGCAAAGGTGTCTAATGTGCTGTCAAAATCAGTTTGATAGTGTTTTGTTCAGTACTTTTGGATCACTTTCTTTCAGCACCTTAGTTTGTGGGAGTTTTGTTTTTGTTTCTCTACCTTTTCACTTTTGGAAGCGATTGAGGAGAATCAGTAATCATTTGTTAGATGCTTGGTAGCATTCTCTAGTGAAGGCATCTGGCCCTGGGGGGTCCCTATAAGCAAAGTTGTGATTAGGAATTCAGTGTCCCAACTAGATTTACATCTGTCCAGAGTCTTACCTTCTTTATGAAGTCCATAGGATATGCAATTCTGAGAACTTTTCTGTTCTAGTTTGTTATTTGTTGATGCACAATCATTTCTAGCACAATATTCTCTTACATCTTCTTTGTTTCATGGCACCATCTGTGGGCAAGTCTCTTTTTCATTCTTTTTTTTCTTAAATAAGGTTTTGTATTATTTTCCTTTTTCTTTTCCTTTCTCTTTCTTTCTTTCTTTCTTTCTTTCTTTCTTTCTTTCTTTCTTTCTTTCTTTCTTTCTTTCTTTCTTTCCTTCTGAGGTACCAGGGATTGAACTCAGGACCCTGTGCTTGACAGGCAAGCTCTTATTCTACTGAGCTATCTTCCTGACCCTGCCTTTTTCATTCTGTATGTAGCTATTTGAGCCTTTTCTATTTTTTTCTCAATGTTCTATTGGACTGTTTGCCAATATTTACCTTTTTCTAAAACTGTATTTTTTCTGCTGTTTTTCTAGTCTGTTTCTGTCTGTCTCCGTCTCTCTCTCTCTCTCCCTCGTTCTGTCTCTGCCTCTGTTTCTCTGTCTCTCCCTCTCTCCCTCTCTCTGACTCTCTGTATGTCCCTGTCTGTCTCTCTCTGTGTCCCTGTCTGTATCTCTGTCGCTGTGTCTGCCTCTGACATCCTCCCCTTGTTACTACTGCATTCTTTGGTCTAACTTTGGTTTAAGCGTCTTTTCCTTTTTTATTTCTTGTGAGATGAAGTTAGCTTATAGAATCAGGACCATATTTTCTTTTCCAATGTGAGCATTTAGAGTTCTGAACACCACTCTTAACAGGGTTCCTATGTATCTGATAAAACTGAGGCATATCATGTGCTGGCTTTTATTTCTCTCCAAATATTTTCTAACTTCCTCCTTTTTGCCAAGACATTGGGTACTTAAAAGGGCATGATTCCATTTCCACACATTTTAATTCTCCACTTACTATTCTGGGATGGGTTTCTCCAGTTTAACCTCACTGTGGTGGAAAATGATAACATGCTGTGATTACAAAGAACTTCACTTTACCCAGGTCCACAATGTCGAGCACAATAGCTGAAATTTTTAAAAAATCTAGAGATGAACATAATTCTAAGTGCTAGTTAAGTGCTAGTGAACATGTTCGAGTCAAAAAGTTCACTTGTTTTTCACCAGAAGTAATAACCACACAAAAAGGAAGGCTAACTGGATTTCTTCACATTCTGCAACTGTGCATTTCATGAGTAGGAGAACGTCATGGAGAACCATAGACGAAGAGAATATCTCTGCAATCTACCCACCAGATAGGGAAAAACACTGCAAAATGTAGAAGGAACACTCCTTTCATTATTCAAAAGATAACCTAGTAGTCAATGGGGGAAGTGGTACATTCAAACATACCTTCACATGCAAGAAAACTAGGTTCTGAACAGTCCAAGAGAGCATGCTGATCCAAGGTCATGAACTGACTCATTCGCAGAGGTGGGTCAGAGGCCTTGGGAAAGTCACTTTCTTCTGGGAGTCTGTTTCCTCATGTGGTTGATGAGGGTGGGCAGGACTGCAAAGCACTGTTGGGGTGTGGTGGTGCACTGGGATCTGATGTGCTGTGGCTGGTGGGTGGGTATCAGGAGAGAGTATGGGGTAGGAGAAGGTGTCCTCCCAAGAATGCTGAGAGCTCCTCCAGAGGAGCAGCAATACACTGCAAGAGGCGTAGCAGGCATCCTCCTCTCCGGGGATCCTGGGTTTTAGTCCCCACGCTGCCACAGTGGCTATGAGACTGTGGGCCAATCCTCTCCCATGACCCAGGCCTGTCCCCTTCCCAGTGCTTCCCCACCAAACCTCCCACCAGCAGCCTCAGGCTGCTCCAGTCTCCTTCCTTTGGGAGCCTCAGGTCTCTCCTCCAGGGAATGGACCTGGTCGCCTGTTCCTCTCAGGCTGCCCCATAAAGGCAAATAACACTCAGGCAAGAAATCATTACAAATATTCAGAACATCTTTATGCATTATCATCAAGAACTGCAGGCTGGTGACTGGTTGTCCATGCACAAGTGCTGTAGGGTGAGAGAGAACAGGACTTGGCTGAGGAGCAGTCTGAGTGCCCTGGTGGTGCGCACCACTGCCGCACACCTGGCACATAGGAGAGTCTCAGAAAACACTGGCTGGCAGGAATCAAAGGCTCTGTGAAAGGTGGGGGCTGGAGTAGGGGTACACTGCCTCGGTCTCCCTGTGATGCTGAGAGGAGGAATCAGCTGCTTTCCCTGCCCAGTCTGCCCTCTCACTGCTCCCTGCGGAGTGTGGACACTGGGCTCCTGGTGAGGCCTACTCTGGGGGAAGAGACCAAAGGGTGAGTGCCCAGGAATCTCAGGGGCTTGGGAAAGGGTCCCCTTCCCAGCACTTTGGCTCTGAGTGTTGCTGTCTCCTTCTTTCTGGAGGAGCTGCCTGTCTCCAGTGGCCTCTGAAGGCAGAGCTCAAACGCAGACCAGAGGCTGCACCACACTGGCACAGACTGGTGCCTACCATACGCACAGGAATGTTCTGAGAGTCCCAGTCACACTGTGAGTGACTCGTGATGGCAGGCCTCCTGGGGCTGCAGGCAGCCCTCATCGCTCCTGCAGTCCCAACCATAGACCTGCACAGGTGAAGGGAAGACGAGTTTTGTCTCTCTGAGCCTGTGGCAGCAGGCATGTGTGCCTATGTATTGTGACCCAGTAAACATTTGGGACTCAGTGTTGGTCAGAATTCCAGAATACCAGGGTGGCTGAACCTGAACCTCAGCCCAAGAGAACAGAAATTCCTACACAGGCCACTGACACGGAGACCAACCTCACAACTCTGTGTGACAAGAGGGTGGCCAGATCCCGGGCATGCAGCCTACCCAGTTCCAAACCCAAAGGGACTTCCTGCTCTTCTTTCGAGCTCCTGCAATCCTTAATCACTTTTGAGCAATCACACCTGAGCTTTTCACTGTACCCCAGGCCTCATGGGTTGCTGACCCCACTGTCTCCCACCCCACCACCTGGCTGGCTGCCCTGCCAGGTGATGGACAGTACTACAGAACAGTGGGCATCTCCAGACACCTCTCGCGCCTGCTACTGAGCCCTTCCCCAGAGAGCCGCCTGGCCAGGCTCACCTCACTGCCTTGTACCTGCAGGATCTGCAGCCTCACACACCCCATGGCCTCTGGGCATCAGCCAGCCCTGGAACACAGCAGCACCTTGGCCTGGCCTCTGCCGTCCCAGGAGGGCCCTGGTTCTGTGGAAACAGAGCCCCAAAGCCCCGAACAGGTTTCCATTCACTCGCTGGCAGTGGGCTGTCTCGGCGTGCCTAACGCTTTCTATTGGTAGTCCCCTCTTAGCTCAGCAGCTGCTGCTCCTGTTGCCCAACACAAGGGGAAGGTCATCACTGGTAAAGCCAGCCTCATTTCCCTCAAGACTCGGCCCAAAGGAGGAGGCCCAGAATTGTCTGATGAACCAAGCAAGGGTTTCGGAACCTCGTCTCCATCAAGAAGGGGGTTCAGTGTGTGAACCCTGCCAGTGAGTGCCTGTGGATCCTGTTGCTGAGGGGCAGGGGCACAATGAATGGGATAAACCTCCAGGCCTCCATGCCGTTCCTTCTCCTGCCCGATCCTGGCATCCAGGTGGTGTTGCTGAGCTGCCCTGCAGGCTATCACATAACCATGTGGACTGGGAACCCCTACATTCATGACCTCCCGACTTCCTGGCAAGACGCACACTCCCAGCTCCCCACCCAGACCCGGGGGCCTCTTTTCCACAGAGGTGTGGTCCACTGATCTCTGGTGTCCTGAAGAGCCCAGCCACGGGGCCATTTATGGCACCCCCTTTAGAGGTAAAGGAGGAGACATCCATGTCAATTTGCAACTTTAATGTAACACTGATACCAAAACCATGAACACACAAGGAAAAGCACACAAGGAAAGCAGGAGGAGCAAAGAAAGCTTCATCTTCACAGCCCGTGACCCACAGGGAGAAGCGCCGCCCGTAATGCCGCGTGACAGGGCCTCTGAGGAGGATGTCTGGCTGGGTGAGCACGGCCACCACAGCTCCTCAACGCTGTCTGCATCATGGGGAACGAAAGGGAACATGTGCACCTCAGAGCCCGTGTTAACCAGGGAGGGGGACAAACAATGACAGGACTTTGTTTCCCTGGGCTCACTCCTGCCCCACCCTGGCCCTCCACAGCCCCCCCCCACCACCACTCATCCATAACCATCCGAGAGGCTCTCAAGTCCCCATGACAATCTTACTGGATCCAGGAGAAAAAGCTGGCACCAGTTCTACCGGCATTTCTGGTACGGATGGTGGAACTGGTGCTGGGGCCATCCAGGATGCTGGTGCTGGCCCCACCGTTGGTACCACTGCTCACACCAGCTCTCCACGTGGCTCTCCTGTTGGCACGGCTGCTATTCAGGATGTACTGGTGGTACCTGGCCCAGAAGGCAAAGGGGATCCTGGCCCAGGCATCGCCAAAATCCCCATCTTCATCCCAGGTGAGCAGTTCTGCCTGTATATCATCCCAGCTCCACCGTCCAATCAGAGCTTCATCTCCGATGTTCATCTGGGCCCTCATCTGGGCCCTGGCGTGTTCCTCAGCCATATCCATGTCCATAATCTTGAAAGCATCATCCACAGCCTCCAGAAAATGAGCCTTCCATTCCCGGGGATCTCGGTTCTGGTGCTGAGGTGGGAAAGAGCAGATGGCCGGAATGCCAGGGTTAGTTCATTGTCCAGGCACACCACGTGCCAGCTACAACTTCCCATGCTCACACTTGAACACGCCCAGCAGTGTGCCCGCGGCGACGTTCTCCAGGGTTAGCCGACAGCGTGGCCCTTGCCTGAAAACCCCGGGTTCCCACTGTTCTGAGCCGCAGCTGGGAACACGCCCCATGCCCTTCGCCACAGCCCCCGTGAGCCTGCCTAAGAAACTCGGGAACCTCACAGGGCCTCTGCAGAGGAAAGAGGAAAGGGGGAGAGGTGGTGACCAAGAAACAAATCAAGCAGGGCAAGCGCCTCCCTGCTGCTGGCATCTGACTGACAGGGGCTCTCTGGTACCTGGGCGATGAATCTCAGGACCCTCATCTTGCTGGTCTCGTGACAGGCTCGCAGGCCCCAGAGGAACTCATACTCTGGCGGACTGCTGTTGGGGACCTTCTTGTATTCCAGGTACCTGGGTGTGACAGGGAATCATGCTTTGCTGCTCACCCAGCTGAGCTGTGGTGGAAATGCTGTGCTCCAGGCAGGCCCCTCCTCGGCCAGGGTGCCACAGCCCACCTCTTGGAAGAGGACTGCGTTGCCTCAGGCCTGTGATCCTGCCTGGAAGCCCTGTGGAGGTGCACAGGTGACGCATGTAGGGCATTTGCTCACAGGGAGGTCACAAGTGTTGTGCCCCTCTTCACAATGGCCCCGGGTTGCTGTTGGGTGTGTTGTAAACAGAGGAGCCATTCTTTGGAACCTCTGCTCTGAGCACACCCCATGGCAAGGCTCCCCAGAGAGGGCTAGCCGATTCCGGGCAAGACGCACTTCAGAAAATGGAAACATTCAGCCAAGGGTAGCTACACTACATGCATAGCCTTTGTGCCCCCTCCCTCTCTTGTCACGCTTTCAATGATAACAAGCAGCTGGCTATGGCACGGGTGCCATAGGCTCGTTACCATGCCCCAACACCGCGTGCCTGGCTGTTTGGAGGGTCACTGCCTTTCCCCAAGACGACCCCAGAACTCTACGCCCTCTACACGCCCACATCCTGACCCCCATTCATTCCTCTAGGCTAAGCTTTGAGGCTGAGCCTGGCTTTCTCGCCTACATGGGCACCCGGGAACACTGAGAGTGAGGCAAGGTGAGCCCAGGCGCGACTTACTTCTGCTTGACAAATTCATCTGTGATGAGCTTCCTCAGGTCGCCAAGGAAAGGGTGCCTCACCCTGAGGGCAAACGAAGGAACCCAGGATTACTGAGGGGTACTGGCATATGGGGGCAGGGCTACTCCTCAGCTCTATCCCAAGCTCTCTGGCCCTGGGGCATGCCCATGGGCCCCGGGCACACAGCAGAGGCCAGTGGCCAGTGGTACAGGGCTGCTCGAGGGAGGGGCTCAATGGAGGGCCACACTCTGCTTTGACTCTCTGAGATCTCCTCTGGGGACACTGAACTGAGAGGGGCTGAGAGTTGGGAACCGACATCCCCATCCATCCTGGTGAGACCTTCTCCTCTCTACGGAGCCTAGGGCAACCCTCTGCCCTGCCCCACACCCCAGGCCACTGCAATCCCGGGACCTCCTCTGTCGCAGGATGGCACTGAGGGGCAGGAGCTGAGGAGCTGATCATACCCAGGACGAAGTCCCATCTTGCGGAGTGCCTCCCAGAGGACAGCTGTGAGGGGAGATGGGGGTACAATAGTTTGGCACGCGAAGATGGGACCGTGGGCAAATCCCGAGCTGCAGGGCCCACACTCACCCTCACTGGCACGGTTGCCATTCATGAAAATGACGCCCAGAATCACCAAGAGCAGACTGAGACGAGGAGTGTCCTTGGTCCTAAGGGTGGACAAAGAGGGACGCTGTCAGAGGCCCTTCCCCTATGCTGCAGCAAGGTCTCCCCAGAGGACTGCCCTGCCAAGCCCGAGCCTTGCATGGGGTAGCAGGGATGAGCCGCTTTCCACCGAGTCTCCGAGGAGGCCAGCCAAGTCTCACTGCAGCAAGGCCTTGCCCCGGGATGCCACTTCTTTTTCTCCAGCTGCCACTGGGTGCAGCGACCAGAGAGCAAGAGCCCTGGTGGATTCTTGAGCCCAGTGGGCCTATTCCCCACAAGAAGCTGCAGGGTGGGGACGGGGCATCACCCTGGAGGCCATTTCCCCCTTTCCCTTCCTTACTTCCCGAGGAGGCGAGCAGAAGAATCCCGCGTGCAGACAAGAATGTACAGGTGCTCCTCCTTGTCGATTTCCTTTAGGTGGATCCCAAACTTCTACATGGCGAGAGAAGTGAGATCAAACCCCATGCTGGAGGCAGCGTACTTGCAGTCAAGCCCTACCCTGAATGTTTCTTCACCTGGGAGTCCAAACCCCTGGGCAAGGGCAGGAGAAATAGGGCAGCGAGGGCAGCCCCATGGGGGCTCCAGTGGCTGCAGGGGCAGAGGGACCCACCGCAGGGACCCACTCAGAGCAGCACTGAGAGGCACCGTGAAAGAGCGCGCATCACACTGCCGGGGGCGCACTGGAAGCTCAGAGTGGATGATCACAGGAGGCTCCCAGAGCACACAGGGCAGGAACTGGGCCTGGATGGGGCGTGGGCTGCCCCATTCCTCCCATCGCCCACCCACCTTTTCCAGAGTGTATGTGGCTCGTTCAATGATCTCAGGGAAATGCTCATCGTATTCTCGGATGACGTCCTTCACCATGTCTGTAGGAGGTGGGGTAGAGGTAGGGAAAGAACCTGGGTTGAGCAGGAGCCCGAGGGCTGCAGCCCCATGGCCAGCTGTGGTGAAGGCAGCCGGCCAGCAGCCTGTCCGGAAGAAACGGAGCAACCCGCCCCTGGCTGGAGAGTGTGGGCACATCCGTCAAGTGAGGCCAGCAGCACAGGGCTAGCTTAGGGCCAGGGGTACCTACCTGAGCGCTTGATGGGAATCTTCTTGTAGTCCTTGATCATGAGGTATTTCACCAATTTATTCGCCTGGCGAAAGAGGAACACGTGGGCAGGTGAAGGGCTGGGTGGTCACAGAGCATTGGAGCTCAGGGGAAGAAAGGAGGCACATGGGGAAAGCAGACTGCTTACCCTCTCTTGCAGCAGGGTCACGTTGCGGGGGGGCAAGCACAGTATGTGCCGCGAGGGTATCTGAGACCTCACGGCCATTGGGGGCCGAGGGCCCACCTCAGCCCGCGCCGTCACTGGGGGCTCTGATGCTCTCCAGGTTGCCGGGACCTGCGGAGGTTCTCTCTCCTCCTCGCTGCTCTCATATTCGTCATCGAGGTGTTTGGACTGTAACACCATCGGGGAGAGGAGTAACCCGGGCATCCAGACTCTCCGGGCGGACGCACGCACCATACACCTAGCCCGCAGCAGGCACTTGGCAGCCAACGTAGTACCAGCAGCCGGTGGCACATGCTGAGAGCTTACTAAGTGCCAGGCTCCGAGCCAACCTCTTCTCCCACCAGCCCTGAGAGCAGGAACTACATGGAGCCAAAACATGCTCAATAAATGTGTGCTGGAGAAACATGGACAAGCAGAGGGGAGAGGAGGGAAGGGGTGGGGAGGAGAGCAAGACAGAGGAGAAGGGAGGGGGAGAGCAGCAGGAAAGGAGAGAGGGGTGTGCAGGCGGCAGGGCAGCTTGCTCACCTTTTTGGTCCTTTTGCCTCCCATCCGGGCCCAGGGCTCACCACTGTGCTGAGCAGTGGCAGCTGTCCCCTCAGGCTCGGGGATGCTTGTGGCCATGTTGGTGTTGGCAGCAGCTGCGGCCCCAGTATTCTGAGGCTCCACCCACCGAGTCTTGGCCACAGACTTCCCAGACTTGGTGGTCTTGGGTCGGGTGGCTGCCAGTTCCTTGGCAGGTGCTGCCTGAGGCACACCAGAGGCAGCCCTGGGGTCCCCTGTGGTGGCCACTTGGGCCGGGGCAGGCCTCTTGGGGCGTGTGAAGGCCACGCCACTGACACCTGCTGGCTGAGTGAAATCAAAGACATCCTTCTGGCCCAGGAAGGCTGCCTGGGGCCAGGTGGCATTGGTCTCGCTGGCACTTGGAGCCGGAGCAAAAGCACAGGCACTACTAGGACCCTCGACAGAGGCAGAACTGGGACCCTTGGCACCGGCAGTACTAGGACCCTCATGGTCCGGAGTGGCCGTCTGGGACTGCGTGGAGATTGTTGGCGTTCTAGGGGAAGCTATGTCACTGGCGACTGACATCTGGGACGTCGGGGGTGAGGCCAGGACTGCTTCAGGTGTGGCCCCTTGAGCCTCAGCGTATGTCATCGGCTGGGCACGGTCTCCCATGGCCGGCTGTGCGGGCACCAGGTGGTTAGCCATCACCTGATGGAAGGACCTACGGGCAGCATCGGCGGCGGCCCGAGCAGCTCGGTTGGCCGCGGCAGAGCGGGCTATGTTGGCAGCACGGGCCTCAGTCTCATTCGCAAGCGTTTCTGGATCCAGCTGCAAGGCCTCCACCAGGGTCTGAGCCAGCACAGGATTTTCCAGCTCCCAGGGCTCATTCTGCAAGAACAGAGGGCAGGGGAGAGGAGGACAGACAACTCTACACACGGTCATGGTGCTTTGCCTGTGGCCTTTCCTCCCCCTGGCCACCCCAAGGACTCCCAGAAACCCCTCCTTTAGAAAGTCAGGGAAGGTTCTGGAAAGCGGGCATGCCTTCCCCACTCAGTCCCTCCCCACTTACCCCACCCCACGTCCACCCTGCAACCCCACACACAGAGGGGAGAAGCCCCAGAGCAAGCAGGTGGCCAAGAAGGGGCCTCACCGCTAAGAAGTGAAAGCTGGAACCCAAGGTGTCAAAAGCTCTGAACAAATGGATATCAAAGCTGCTGAGTGTGCCATAGCCACCAAAAGCACCAAAGTCCTCATAGTCGTTGCCTCCAACCATCTCTTGCCTCCTGACGCGGTGGCTCCCCTCATTCATATCTTCCACGCCGGAGCTTCCAGATTGCAGGCTGTAGCTTCCCTCAGCCATGCTGTGGCTCCCTCCCAAGGAGCTGAGAGCTCTGCCTCAGGGACAGGGGGCGGGCCCGGTGGCAGGCTGTATCTCTGGAGAGGTGAGGGGCAGCAATCATCAGGTTACTAGGCAGTAGTACGAGACAGAACCAGTGGGGGGTGCAGGGTCTAAAGGGCCAGACCAGTGGAAAGGGACGGAGGAAATCTCAGACGCATCCCCGCCCCCACGCGCAAAGGGGAGCTTAGGACCGGCAGGCTCCCCGCTCTGGTGGCTAGATTTGAATAAGGGCTCTGTCTGAGGGTTCAGGTCCCAACAGTCCCACAGGAGATGCTCTGAAACCTGGAGAAACAAAGGGCTTGAATTTAAGGGCCACTTCAGGGGACCATGATCGCGGGATGGGTGGGGTGGCAGGAATATGATGGGGAGGGGAGCAGATAAGAGGGCTCAGACAACAGAGACAGCTGAAAGCTCTGGGAAGAGGAGGTCCGGGAAGGGGGACGAGGGGCTTTCAGCTGATTAGGGTCTATGAGGAGCTCAGAGGATGGGCGCCTTGGACCTGGGTAGGGCCTGAGCTGGATACCTGGACAGCCCAAGGTCCAAGGACAGGGACTCCAGGAAGGCGCAAGCGGTCAGCTCAGTTGGAGTAATCTAGGAGTGGATGCGATGGGGGTGGGGCCTCGGGGCTGAGGAAACTCAGCTCCGGGTCTGTCCCACGGGGCGAGACTGCAGGCTCCCGTAGCAGTAGGCTCGGATCGGGGCGCTTGGGTCTGATGGTCATGGTGGTGGTGGGGGTCCTATCTAGACGTTTGGTCTACTGAGGTTCGGGTTCTGAGCGCTAGGGCTTTGTCGAGATCCATGGGGCAGGGAGAGGGAGCAGCGCATCGGCTGGCACTCGTCCTCGCCCGGTCCTGTCTGGGGCTGAATTCTTACCTTCTCTGGTGGGGCTCCAATGGCGTCTGTGTTCAGCACCAGGAACCCCGCAGCCGCACCCTCGCCTGCAGCTGCCAGCGCAGCAGCTCGGACCACCCCGCCCCTTTTCTCCGCGCACCCCCCGCGGCTGGGGAGCCTGCGCATGCGCGGACCCCTCCAGTCAGCCCGATTTCCCAACAAAAGCCCTTTCCTCCAGGTCCCCAGTGCGCATGCGATTCCACGGGTGGGTGGGCTGCGGCGAAGATGGACTGGGGGGTCTTCCCGCCATATTTCCTTCAGCCCTCCTCTTCAGCCAGCCAGCTAGCCCATTCGTACCCTGCAGGGCAGCTAAGCCCACCCAGTCATCTGTTCTCAGTAGCACACTCTCCTTTGCACAGTGCTCCTCAGTCCTGCCCTTTTCACCCAAGCTCTTCCAGCCCGGTCTTGGGTACTGTTATGTCCCGCTTGCCCCTTTAGGCCCCACGAAAGAGGTCTTCAGCTGAGTTGTGTAACTGCAACAAGTAGAAAACCCTGCCAGGCGGTGCCCGGAAATAGAAATGGCCAGTGGGTGGACGCTCCCCTTGTGTTGGCCTCCACTAACCACCTCCAGGTCTCCCAGATACCCTGGGAACATCTGCTTCCCATGCTGCCTTTTAATGCAGCATTGTAGGTCTCCGTGGGGCTGGGTCATTGCCTGGCCTTCTTTTGCTCTCCCAGCAGCTCTGGGAGGTGGGTGTCAGCATCCTTATTTTAAGGGTGTGTGTGTGTGTGTGTGTGTGTGTGTGTGTGTGTGTGTGTCTGTGTGTGGCACACACACGGGCCATGAACCAGAAAAGGCCACTGGGCTAATAAACAGAAAATGCGGTATTTGGGCCTGGACCCCCCTGCCTGTAAAGCCCAAGTCCTGCTAGGGCAGGCTCCCTCTACACCTCCTTTTGAATGACAGGCCTCACCTACCCAACTTCTTCCAAACAAGCAACTTCTGGGGCAAAATATCCTGGATTCTGTCATTCAGCCTGTCTGAAGTCTCTCCAAGAAGTTTCACAGTCCATACACTTAGCAGCTGAGCTATCCCTTGCTGTCAGTCTCTCCTGTTCAGGTCAGCCCAACTAAACAGTCAGCAGTGCCTCTTACTGAAGGAAGTGGCCTTCCACTACAGTCAGGCCTATGTGTAGAGTGGTCCATCAGGTATTTGACGAGAGGCACTGTTATGGGAAGCAGAGACACAGAGGTTATGCTTTGGAACAAACTCCAGGTCTGAGGCCAGAGTGCAGCTGTTCAAGATTTCCAGAATGGAATTTGCAGCCTCTTCAGATGATGTGAGAGCAGCCTAACAGACTTTGTTGTCCAGTTGGTGTCAGGAGTTCCAGCCATCCTTCTGAGTGGCTCATTCTGCAGCACGTACAAAGCTTGCCAGTGCGTCAACCTTTTGATGGGTTCTCTGGACTCTGTGAGAGTCCATTTCCTGTGTCCCGGGAACCGTACAAATGCCTTATATCATACTATTTCCTCAAAGTAACCCACAGGTTCCTCAGAAGAGTCCTTCAGGATAAGGCAACTGTTTTTCCTCATTTTGTAGATGAGTGCACTGAGGAGCACAGCAACTTGCCCAATGGCCCCGAGTAGTAAGTTGTGGAGATCTTGTTTGCCTATACGAAATATTGTGGTACCATATTTAATGTTTGCCTAGTACAGAGCCTAGTGTGATGGAGCACGCGTGCAATCCCAGCATTTGGGAGGCTGGGCCAAGAGGATCACCATGAGGTCAAGGCCTGCCTGGGCTACACAGTGAGACCCTGTCTCAAAACAGAAAAAAAAATTCCCAGTAATACTGTAGTATTACTTTATATAGTTCTAGTTCTGTGAACGTGTTACTTTATTTATAAAGTAAGTTTATTGTTAACTGACACATTAAAAATATAAATAGTATACAGGTTACAGGGATGCCGTGATGTTTTGACATGTGTGTACAGTATAATACTTATATTTTTGTTTTGTATTTTCAACTGATTTATAGAAGCATTAAGTTGTGTATTCATGGGGTGCCATGTATGGTTCCATAGGTAGATATATACACTGCATGACATTTATTTTTTTAAATTTATTTTTGTTTGTTTGGTTTGGTTTTTTTGTTTTTTTGTTTGTTTGTTTTTCAGAACCAGGGATGGGATGCATGACATTTAAATCAGCTGAACATTTATTTCCTCAGATGGTTCCCCTGCCGTCGTAGTGAAGACATTCTAAGTCCTTCCTATGTATTCTTTACTCACTGTTACAGAGAAGTTCCTGCAGCTGACTCTAATGTAATACAATTAGACTAATCTTTACCGGTCCTTTTCTCCTGGTGTCTTGTTACCATCCATCTGATTTTTACTTGTATGTGCTCATGCTCAAATGATAGTATTGTATTGAGGTCGTAACTACATATCCTTGTGTGCTTGTCATAATATGTGAAGGTGTGATTCCATTCATGATTCCCTCTGTGACAGTATTTTATTCTTTTTGAAGGCTGGGTCATATTCCAGTGTCTCATTCACGTGTTTTTGAATTCTTCTATTGATTTCTCTTTTCACTTATTATTAATGGTGGTGAAGTTAGCTTAGGAGTACACATATATCTTTCTTTTTTTTTTTTTTTTTTTTTTTTTTTTTTTTTTGCAGAACCGCGGATTGAACTCAGGCCCTTGCACTTGCAAGGGAAGCACTTATTCCACTGAGCCATCTCCTTGGCCCTACATATATCTTTCTTATTCTAAATTATTAATCATTTGCCTTTTGGGGGTTTATTCATCCAATACTAGAATTTCTGGGTCAAAAAAGCACTCAAGACAATGAAATTGAAAGGAATTCCAAGAAATTAAAGTCGCATATTCAGTAATTTTGGTCAGCACATTAGGAATATACATTAGGTGTAAAGTATATTTCTTATTATACTGTGACTGTGGCTGTCGATGTCTTCAAGCCAAGGATTTGAGTTGCATCTTTTTTCTTAGCTAATATATAGAAATCATGTGTAAGTAGCTGAAAGC
>PVKA01037984.1:0-20589 GCA_004027165.1 Ctenomys sociabilis | reverse complement strand
TACTTCAATGAAACAAAAATAAAAAAAAAAAAGAAAAGGGGTGTTGCAGAACTGTCCTGCTACAATACTGTAATGGTTAGGTTTCTAAACTTATATGTAATTGTTTATTCCTATTTTTTAATATATTTTATTTTTTTAATTTTTTTCATCATATTCTGTAGGGACGAAAAGTTTAACATATCAATACTTGATAAAAAATACTTGTTCCATGTTATGCCTAAGATGTTTGATATTCAGACAGATAGTGAGGTTAAGCTCAACAACCTAGGTTGTAGGGTAATAACAATAAGCTTCTCTTCTGGAGGGTTAACAGACTAAGTTTTCAGACCAAAAATCAGAGAAAAAGGAGGGCCACAAGGACAGCCAACATTTTGGCCCTAGCCTTTCAAGGTCAGTGAAGACTCAGGACATATGAGAATCTGTACTATAACATCATGTTATGTTCCAAATTTTCCGATCAAGGAGATTATATGAGGCCACAGAGGAAAGTGATCAATGATGTAGAGTGTGCCTACAGAGAGTCATATGGAAAGAAAACATTTTCCCAGGCTTTCACAGAGAACAAATTGGTCAAGCAATGGCCATGACTCATCCACATGGCTGATGCTGACAAACTTCGGTACAGGGTTTCAGGATAAAACCTGAGGTGATTTGACTGACCGTATCAGATACAAAAGCTACAATTCTTGTTACATAGGTCTTGCTTTATCTTGGTCTTAACCATCTGGCAGAAAACTATAAAAATGAAGTATAAGAAATAAAGCCATATTATTATGCTGAGCTGTAAAAGGCTCAAGTCAACAACTTCTGACATTGCCAGTCATATAGAAAACCCACTACTATTTTTTTTTTTTTTTTATCTTTTTGAGACAGGGTGTCTCTATGCAGTTCAGGCTGGCCTTAGCTCACTTTGTAACTCAGGCTGGTCTCGAACTCACAACAATCCTCCTGCCTCAGCCTCCCGAGTGCTGGGATTACAGGCCTGCGCCACCACGCCTGGCTTGAAAACCCACTACTATTAAGAATTACTGGACATTTTGGAACATTTTGCTGAATTCACACATCTATAATATTTAAATGATAAAACTAAACAAAAAAGGACATACAAATGAACCACCATTTTGCATGTGTATATTCAAATTAGTTAAGATAGATATACAGCTACATTCTCTTAATTCAATGAATAGAGGGATTTGTTCTAATAGTGTTTGTAAATGGGATATCATGCCTGCATCTAGTACAATGAATAACCACTGAGAAAACATTAAGCAATGTATTAATCATTGAAACTGTCCTACTAATTTGATTTGAAACTGTCTCATTGCTATTTGTTTCTCAATAAAATTATGGAAAGAAAGAAAAAAATCATATTGACTTTGGTTGTTAATTCTGAGTCTCTTGGTAGAGTTTTTGGATCTTCTATGTAAGGAGTCACACCATTTGCAAAAAATGATAACTGAAATTTTTCCTTTCCTATTCACATTCTTTTTATTTCTTTCTCTTATCTAATTGCTCTGGTTAATGTTTGGAGAATTGTACTGAACAGGAGTGGTGATAGCAGACATCCTAGTCTTGTTCCTGATTTTAGAGGGAAAACTTCCAGCTTCTCTCCATTTAAGATTATTCTAGCCATTATGTTTTCATAGATAGCTTTTATCAAGTTGAGCTAAAGATCTTCTGGACCTATTTTCTTTAGTTTTTATCGTAAATGCATGTTGGATTTTGTCAAGTGCCTTTTCTGTGTCTTTTGCGATGATTATGTGACTTTTGTCCTTGTTTCTGTTTGTGTGATGTATGAAACAGAAGGAATTAAATCCCTGGAATTAGTCCTCCTTGGTCCTAATGTATGATTTTTTTTTTTTTTCAGAATGGGGGATTAAACTCAGGCCCTTGGGCTTGCAAGGCAAGTGCTTATTCTACTGAGCCATCTCCTTAGCCCTTCCTAATGTATGATCTTTTTGATTATTTGCAGCACCTTGTTTGCCAGTATCTTATTGAAGATTTTTGCATCTATGTTCATTAAAGAGATCAACTTACAAAAATAAATAAATAAATAAACAATATTAGTACAAACCTTTCTTCTCAATGAACTAAGAAAAGTAGCTGTACATCTGGTCTAGTTTGTGTATGCAGATAGACAGACAGACAGACAGACAGACAGACAGACAGACAGACAGACAGACAGATAGATAGATGATTGATTGAGATACATATTGTTTTTTTAACAACAGAACGGTTTATTTATACTTTTGCAAAGTTAGTGACACATGAAACTATGTTGCCTAGTGATTAATAGCTGACCTTAACCAGATAGGATGCTTATCTCAGGAGTGAGATAGATAGTTTGTTTTAGGCACTGAGGCCTAGTCCCACCTACACACATTTGATGGATTTCCTAGCTTTATGGCTTCCAATACATCCCCTCCTCTTTTTTGTTTTATTTTGTCAGAGATGGGTATTCCATTGCTGTTAGAGAAGCTGTATTTGGAGAAGTCTTTAAAGGACCTTTTCATGCTTGAAGCCAGGCCACAGACTGTAGGTACTCGAATTCAGCAGAACAACCCAATATAGTCCATTAGTCCATAAAAGTAGTGAGGACAACTGACAATTGTCAGAAGTTGTTGACTTCGGCTTTTTTACAGCTCAGCATATTAATATAGCATTACTTTTTATACCTCATGGTTACACTTTCTGCTGGACGGTTCAGACCAAGTTAAAGCAAGACCTGTATGACTAAAAGTGTAACTTTCGCTATCTGACAAGGTCAGTCAGATCCCCTCAGGATTTACCCTGGAACCACGTATAGCACTTTGTAGATCTTTTGTCAGTGTCAGCCATCTGAATAAGTCACAAATTGATTTGATCTCTGCGAAAGTCTGAGAGAATTTTTTTTCACTGTAGGTGACTCTCCTTAAGCACACAATATATCATTGATCACTTTCCTCTGTGGCCTCATAATCTCCTTGATCGGACAATTTGGGACAACACTTAGTTATGGGATGTCACAGCAGAGGTTCTCCTATGTCCTGAATCCTCACCTTGAAGGGCTAGGGCCAAAATATTAACTATCCTCTTAGCCCATGTATCTCTCTAATGCTTGGTCTGCCAATTTTAGTTTTTAAACATCTAGAAGAGAAGCTTTATGGTCTTACTACCCTGTAAAAGAGGCAGTTAAGCTTAACATCACTCTCTGTATAAATATCAAATGCCTTAGACATAAAATGGAACTGCTATTTTCCAACAGCCATAGATATTCTAAAATTTAAATCCTTACAGAATATGAAAAAACAATTGCACACTTTTACACAGAAATTTAGAAATCAATCTATATACAACATTGTAGCAGAACAATCCTATGACACTTTTTTTCTTGTCTCTTGATTTATTACTTTTTTTTTTTTTTACAAACATTTACTTTAAAGAGAGTATGACGGGTCGGGGAGATGGCTCAGTAGAATAAGTGCTTGTCTGGCAAGCGCAAGGGCCTGAGTTCAATCCCTTGTTGTGCCAAAAAAAAAAAAAAAGAGTATAGCAATAATTGATATAACATTAGAAGCAGTACACACTTAGAAGACCAAAATGACAGGCATTTCAAGCATGGTTTTAGTATTACACATTGCTGTTCTCAGTATGGTTGGTTAGCTCACAAATATCAGAATATAAAGTTAGGGTTCAATCAGGATTTTTATGCTTGAAGCCTTCTGTTTGTTTCCCAGATTTTCTTTTGCTCTTCTAGATCTCTTATAGTTCTAAATGAATTTGAAGATAGTTTTCTCAAATTCTACCAGGCATGCTGTTGTATTTTGATTAGGATTGCATTAAATCTGTATCGGAGTTTCTAAGTATAGCTATTTCAACTATTCATTCTTCCTTAGAAGAACAAGGAATATCTTCTCATTTTCTGATATCTTCTTCAATCTCCTTTTTAAAAGAAATCATTCAGCTGGGGAAATAACTCAGTAGAACAAGCGCAACATCCTGAGTTCAATCCCCGTTACCACAAAAAGAAAAAAAAAATCATTCATTCATTCATTTATTTATTTATTCATTCATTCATTTTGTACAGGGCCTCACTATGCAGCTAGACTCCTCCTGTCTTAGCCTCCCCAGCACTGAAATTACAGGCATGTGCCATCATGCCCAGTTTTGGTAGCCAGCATAGCATACAGTAGCACATATTGAACCCAAGTCCTTGCACTTGCCAGGCAGGTGCTTAGACTGAGGATCTATCTACCCAACTTCAGTCTCCTTTTTGAGTGTCAGTAGTTTTCAATGTAAAGGTCTTTTTATTTCCTTTGTGAAGTTGATTCATAGGGATTTCTCTCTCTTTTTTTTTTTTTTTTTTTTTTTTGAATACTATCATGCAAAATGTGGCTTCCCTAATTTCTCTTTTAATGAGTTTATTTGTGTTCAGGAATGCTATTGATTTTTGAGTTTGACTGTATATCCAATTAAAGTACTGAACTGTTTATTAGATCTACTTCCCTATCCTAAAAAAAAATACAAAAAAAAAAAAAGATATATTGTCTTTTGATGATTTTTTTTTGAGACAAGGTCTTGCTATGTAGCCCAGGCTGACCTTAAACTCTGGTCTTCCTGCCTCAGCCTCCTTCCTGAATGCTGGGATTACAAACACCGGCATACCCAGTTGTTCTTTGTCAACCTTTCATGGATTTATGTCCTTGACAAGCTATAGTAAACCAGAGACACAATTAGGGAACCCGTGTTCTGGTGAATGAAACCAAGAAAGTGTAGAGGTCCACCTGGGCAACTTTCTCTTCTCTCAAGGAGTCGTTCATCCAGTTAATTTCTTTTTTTCATGGAACCGGGGATTGAACTCAGGCCCTTGTGCTTGCCAGGGAAACACTTATTCCACTGAGCCATCTCCCCGGCCCCTTGATGTTTTGGGGATTCTCTATAAAGTGTATCATGTCATCTGCAAATAATGATAATTTAACTTCTTCTTTCCTCTTATTATTATCTCTTATCTAATTCTCTGGCTAATATTTCCAGAACTGTATTGAATAAGAGTAGTGATAGTGGGCACCCTTCTACTTTTTCTAATTTTAGAGTGAAAGCATGAAGTTTTTGACCAATTATTATGTTGGCTGTTGGTTTGTCACAAATGAAAGTTTTATAACAAACTATAATTATGTGTATATATATAGATATCTTCTCAAAAAACATAATTGTTGGTCTACAAGTATTTTTTTTTTGTTTTTGTTTTTGTTTTGGTGGAACCAGGGATTGCATACAAGTTGTTTGAAAACAGTTGACATCTATCTAAAACATATATACAGAAGTTTCTAACAATATGCATTACACTTATAAAATATGAAATTTAATTGTTTTTTGATACAACAATAGAAAAATTGATATCCAACAAAATTTTAAATAGAAGCTAGGGGGAAGATGATAATTAACAAAAATTTATTTTTGTATCACATCATACAAATTTTTAAAAAAGAATACAAAAAAGGAAACAAAAATAATTGACAAAAACCACAACCTACTGGCACATAAGAAATATAATTCAATTCATCTGTGGATTTAACATGGTACAAAAATCAATAAATGATAACACCATTAACCTGATTAAAGACAGTATTAAACTTCCACACTATTCCTTATAACATGTAGAATTTGTGAGAACATTTATTCTTTAAAAAAGTGAATTTACATATATTTAATCCAGAGATCTACATTAAAAATGAGTTTGCTGTATCAATACCTCATCTGGTTGTGTATTTTCTAGAGAAATATGAACATAATATCTTCATATAACGGGGCCAGGGAGATGGCTCAGTGGAATAAGCGCTTCCCTGGCAACCACAAGGACCTGAGTTCAATCCCCGGTTCTGCAAAAATAATCTGTAATATCTTCATACATATAATATTCTCATTATTATGAAGGACAACTCGACTTGTGTGCAAAGCTTTATTATTTTTCACTATACTGTTTATTTGCAATATGAATAGTATCAACGTGAATACATATTTCCCCACAAAATATACAATGATATGAGTTTCCTCACTATGTAAGAACATTTTCCTGTGAAAGATCATATAAAAATGAAGAGTTCTCACAGACTGCATTTATATTAACTATGAGAGTTCCTGCGTCTTTTTTGAGATGAGTAGAATCATAAAATTCTTACCATATCTCCATGGGGTTTACTTTCGTGTAAGTTCTTTAAAGTATGTCAAGGTAAATACACCAATTGAAATGTTTTCCACATTGTTTACTTATATATGTTCTTTTCCCATGTGAATCATCTCATGTAGCAGAATGCATAGAGAATAAAACATTTCCCGTATTTCCCATTTATATTCAGATTCTGGTTCACTATGAATTTTTTCATATATGTAATTGTACCTGTGGGTACTGAATGATTTTTTAATATGAATTGTAGGAAAACTGCTTCTCTCCACAATGGGTTCTTTCATGTCAGTGCAAGGCATGTTATACAATTATAGGTAATTTCCTTTCATAATTTTTAATGTCTATGATGCTTACTGGAATAATTGAAAGATACTCTGCATTGCTTACATACACCAGACTTCTCTCCAGTATGATTATTTTCAGGGAATTGGTTACTGCATTATGTCAAGATTGACGTTCCAATGTTGTTTACATAAACTGAATTTCTGCCCAAGTGTATATTTTCATATATTTCACAAATACCATGGGTTGAAACATTCCCAAATCACTTAAATGTATTTAGTTTCTCACCAGGGTGGGTCCTGTTATGTATTTGACAACTACTCTGAGTGCTGAAAGTTGTCCCACATGAATTGCCTACACAGGGTTTCTCCTCAGTGTGATTTTTTCATGATTTTTGTAGTATCTCTCTTCTAAAAGCTTTCTCACATTGATTACACATACAGAGTTTTATGTCAGTGTGAATTGTTTCACGTGTCTGACAATTACTTTGTGCTATAAAAGCTTTCTCACATTGATTGCACACATAGTGGTTTCCCTAGTGTGAATTCTTTTATGTATTTTACAGTAGGTGGACTTACTGAAAACTTTTCCACGTTGCTTGCATATGTAGGGTTTCTCTTCAGAATGAATTCTTTTATGTATTTTATAGTAGTTTAGGCAGCTGAAAGCTTTCCCACATTGCTTACATACATAGGGCTTCTCTCCACTGTGACATTGTTCATGTATTTTACAATGACCCTGTTCACTAAAAGCTTTTCCACATTGCATGTATGCAAAGAGTTTCTCCCAAGTATGAATTTTTTCATGTCTTTTACAATGTCCAGATCTACTGGAAGCTTTCCCACATTGCTTGCATACAACGGGTTTCTCCCTAGTATGAATTCTTTCCTGTATTTTAAAACAACTATGTCTGATGAAGGCTTTTCCACATTGCTTACACAGGTGGTATTTCTCACCAGTATGAGTTCTTTCATGTTTGACAACTACCTTGTATGCTAATAGTTTGGCATACTGCAGGCTCTCATATCTGACATGTTCTCTTTAATATTAGTTTTTTTCAGGGCAATCAGGCTAGGATTTTCCACATTGCTTATAATCATAGGCTTTCTCTCAAGGAGTTGTCTTGACATGCTGAAAGGAGTGGAAGTCAGCCCAGTTTTTCTCATATTTTTTACAGAAAACTTCTTTCTAAATAGCTGGTACTGTATAATCTGAATCATACTTTAGATATGTTTGGCACACTTGGTGATGAATGATCCAATCAGGGACTTTCTGTAGGCAAGGATTTTATGTAGTTTTGTTACCAACTTCTTTCATGCCTACATTTCTTTCTGGAGTCCAAAAGCACATTTCTTCTTGTTGATACCATAATTTATATTGATGCTATTTCTCTACCTCTTTACTTTTATAAAATAAAAAGATAACAAAACTACCAGTGACATTTGAAAATGTGTTTATGTTAATGATATACCATGAGATCTGTGGTGCTACCATGTAAGAATATTTTACCATCATTTTACTGTACACTTTTGGTGTTATTTTTGAAGCAGGTTTTACCAAAAAAGTAATATTTATTTGGGTGTGTACAATTGACATGTTTGCAATATATAACACTTATTTTAGTATATGTTTTGCTGAAGGGAGCACTGTAATATATGACACTTTCATTTTGAGGAATTGGTATATGTATACTATATGTTCATTATTTTTATATATTTCCTCCATAATTCTAGCTGCTCCCCTTCCACTGAAACCTTTCACCTCTTCTAGAATGTCTACCTCTCTCACCTCTACTATGACTTCTTTATTTTACTTAATTTACATTTGAGTTTTTCATATAAAATATAACATGATACTGAAATTAATATTCCTGACTCACTTAACTTAATATTTGGACTGGAGATCTACTAAATTTTTCAACAAATGATGCCAATGAAGTTTTCTTTATGAACAAATACTATTTCATTTCATACACATGCCACCTTATTTTCAGTGATAGGGATTAAACCCAGAAAATTAGCACTGAATAATACATCCAGATTATTTAATTTTATTTCGAGAGACAGTCTCTTCAACTTTACTTTCTCTGGGTGGAGCATGAGTAAATGATCTACTACTCATCTTCATAGGCTGTGAGAATTAGGATTTTTTTTTTTTTAACAGGGTCTCACTATGCAGCCCACATTCACAGTGATCCTCCTGCTTCCTGCCTCCCTAGGGCTGGGATTACAGGCGCGCGCCACCACGCCCAGACTCCATCGCTGGCTCAGCGCACCCGAAGGCGGGGCCAGCGCGGCAGGCGGAACCAGGAATTGAACCCTGGCCGCTGTGAGAATTAAAAGTAGTATCATCATGCCCAAGCTATTTCATATTTCCTTAACCTATTTATCTGTGAATTGACCTCTAGGCCTTTTTCAGATACCTGCTACAAATGAGGGTATGTATGTATCACTGTGAAATAATTGCTTTAATGTTAGGAAGAATTGGAGACCAGGCCTGGTCATAGGTATGCACACACACTGGTAACTGGCAGAGAAACCAGCAAGACCAAGCCAGGTGAGGCCTGGGCATGGGTACACACATCCTGATCACAGGCAAACCACCAGTGAGACCAGGCTGGGCTGTGGCAGGCGCACACAGGAATAAACAGAGACTAGACTGCAGTGTGGGTACACATACAGGCTTAGGGAAGACCAGCAGCATGAATAATTTGAAGCAGCAGTGAGGAGCCAGCAGTTGGTAAATTAGAGGAACCAGCACTGAGCTTTGGCACAGACACACAGAATAGAAGTGGGCAAGACTGCTACTGTATACCAAATGGTTTTAGAAAACTCCAAAAAAAGAGCAGCCCAGGTTCAGGAATGCCGCTGTGCTTTTAGGACACAAGTTTCAGGTTTCCTTCAATTCAGAGTGGTTTGGTGGAAAGGATTATTACTTGCTAATTTTTTTTTTTTTTTTTTTTTTTGAGACAGAGTCTCACTATGCAGTTCAGGCTGGCCTTAAGCTCACTTTGTAGCTCAGGCTGGTCTCAAACTCACAGCAATCCTCCTGCCTCAGCCTCCCGAGTGCTAGGATTACAGGCATGCGCCACCACACCCAGCTTATTACTTGCTAATTTTGAGATTTAGGGTCAAAGTGGCAAGATTGTAGTCATGGAGGCGAGATGTAAGATGATTTCATTTAGTTCAGGACGAGGACCTGCTGAGGATGTAGTTTAGTGGAAGAGCAGTCGCCTGCATGTGTAAGGCCCCAGCTGAGCTCCTCTGCTGCCCTGGATGAGGGTCTGACCTACAGAAGTGGAAAAGTAGAGGGGTCAGATCTGCTTATGTTTTCATAAAAAACCCATGGCTTCTTTTGATGGTTTGAAAAGGGAAGAGAACAGTATAAGAGAAAGTAAAAAATGATTTCCAGATTCTTCTTTACAGATTTTTTAGTGTTGGTAGGAGAAAGGAAGACTGACACATCAAAGGAAGAGAACAACATATGCAAAGATGGGATTGCACAAGATGACCTGAGAGAATACTTTGCTCAGTTTGGCCATATACGAAAGTGCACTGTTCCTTTTAACAGAGAGTCTGGCTTTCATAGAGGTTTGGGTTGGGTTCAGTTTTCTTCAGAAGAAGAGCTGCAGAATGCAATCCAACATGAAAATCACATAATTGATGGAGTGAAGGTCCATGTTCAAGTTCGAAGACCAAAGAATTTGCAAGGGGATCAAACATCTGATGAAGAGAAAGATTTCTGAGATGATTATTACCCATTAAATAAACACAACACACACACACACACACAAAAAAAAAAAAAAAAAAAAAAAAGACCAGCCCAGAACCCACATCCAGAGGCCATGGTAGTTCTATACCCAGCACAAATTCTACAGCAAACTTGGCTGGAATACACAGCATATTTCTGGAATCTGTCTTGGACTCTACCACAGAACTGCAAACACCAGAAGAGTTTTGCTACTTTTATTCGTCCTTGTTTTGTCTAATTATCTATCCTTTTCTGTCTGGTTCTATTTTGTCTTGTTTTGTTTGTACAATGTGGTTACTTGTGTTTTAGGATTTCCTCCCTCTTCTCTTCCTTTTTTTAAGTATTTAGTACAAGGGTCTTACTACACAGATAAGACTCATAGTGATCCTCCTGTTTTCAGCCTCCCAAGCACTGGGATTATAGATGTATGCCTCCACACCCAGTCTCAGGCCCCATCTCTTCACACCTAAGAGGGAGCTCAGCATGGCACACTGAGGATTGAACCCGGGTTCTGAGACTGCCTAAGCATACACTTTAGTCCACTGAGCTATCTAGCTCGCTCTTTTCCTTTTTTTCTTTCACTGTTTAGGATTAATATCTTTCTTTTTATTATCTTCTACTGATCCACTTTCTTTCTTCAACTACCTCTTGAATTTATGATGATATTGTGTATAAACACAGTCTCTTCCCTTTCTGATCCACTTCAATATTCTTTTATATTCTCTTTCATTCTTTCTCTCCTGTTTTTTCAAGTTCCCAAAAACTCAGGAGCTAATCTTTGACTTTCATCCTTAATTATACTATATTTGACTTCATTAATCACTTTATTTTGTCCCCTACTCATCTTTTAAATTTTTTTAATCTTTCATTTATTTATTTGATACAGAGTCTCACTACACAGCTCAGACTTGTAGTGATCCTCCTGTCTCATCCTCCCCAGTGCTGGCAGTACAGATGTGTGTCACCACACCTGGTTTTGGTGGCCAGTATTGCACGCCCAGGGTTCTGGGACTGACATGGCATATGTTTGTCACACACAGGCTGGTCGGTGGTGCTCAAAGGATGCCCATGCAAAATAGTGGAGATTCAGCTTTCAAAACTGGAAAGCATGGTCATATCAAAGTACATCTTGTTAGAATTGATTTTTTCTTTCACAGGGAAAAAAAAATATGAAGATATTTGCTCTTGTACTCACAACATGGATGTTCCAAATAGTAAAAGAAATATTTATCAACTGATATGCACTCACAATGATTACCTTTGCCTGCTACAGAAACTGGTGAAGTCCATGAAGATCTTAAGCTGTAAAAAAGTGAGCTAGGCAAAGAAATAAAAGGAAATACATAATGCAGGTAAAGATGTACAGGTGTCTGTCATGTGTGCCATAAGTGAAGAGTATACTGTAGCCATAATGCCCTGTAAATAATGAGACCATAAGACATGAGCAAACTGGTTAGGCCTGGATCAACTGAAGATACAAAGTTTGATTCTGATTGTCACCAGAGCTATGGCCTCTGTAATCAACCTCATTTTCTCTCTCTCTCTCTCTCTCTCTCTCTCTCTCTCTCTCTCTCTCTCTCTCTCTCTCTCTTTCTCTCTCTCTCAAATTGTGCTTGGTTGGTTTTGTAGGCAGTTGATAACTTTTTTAAAACTCTAGCTTTATAATTCTCTTCTTTTTCAATTTCATAGATGTCTTTCCTATAACATTCAGGTTGGTGTTCAGTATGTAAATCCAAGAAACAGGTATGACAACTTCTGCGGATGTGCTTTGTCTGAGGAGATCATTCCTAAGTTTTAATTAAGTGACTAATAAACTAGGGTTTTAAGTCAGACAATGTACCATCTAATGGAATTAAAGTACCACCTTCAAGTTGAATTCTCCTGCATTAGTTGTAGATTTAAAATCATAGAACTATTGTGGATTGGAGTTATAGATTGTGGATTGGAATTATCAGTTTCAGCCTGTGTATGACAAACATAAATCTTTAAACAAAAGTCATGTTATCAGAGTGTTATTTACTTTGATGGCCATGTGCTACTGCATATAATATTCTTGGCAAGATGTTATCCAACTTAATATAACCACACAGCAGTTTTAGGATCCACTTATAGTTAACAGAAGAACATTGAACATGAACATGAACAAGCCAGATTATAAAGAGAATATGAAGGACATTGGCAAAGGAAGTTACTAAGACTATGTTTTTCTAATTTGAAATCTTTATAGTCAGCAAAAAAGTAGGAAGAGACTTTTTAGTTATATTTTGCTTTTTTGTATCAGCCTCCATCTCCCAGCACTGACAGGATTACCCGTGAAGTATTCTTTCCCCAATTACATTGATGCATATTGACGCTTATCAGTAATGCACTTTTCTAATCATTTTAAGTAAATTTTATATTAAATATTTGTTAGATTAAATCTTGGAATTCTTAAATTAATGTGAACGATTCTTAGTTAAATTTGTGCACATTTTTCTAAAGTGGAATGAAAATGAATCATGGAAGAAATACTACTTTACTTCAAAATTAAGTACATGAAATTTTTTTGAACTGAATTATTTAAGAAGTATTTTAGGTGACACCAGGGCCTTTCTACTTAGTCTTTTAGCCTGTATGTATATTATTTTCAGAATTTTAGACACTGTTAAAAGAGTTGACTCAATAGCAATCTTTTTTTCTTTTTCAGGTCCAACTGGCTTGTTTTATTGGAGGTGGGGATGTGGCAATAACAATATGAAGACAGCAGGGACCGCAGGTTGGGAAGAAGACCCTCCCCTCCCCATATTGCCCACTGCCCCAAATAAAAAATAACCAACTATGGGGAGCAGCTGTGGCAGACCAGGGCATGGGAGAAGGAGACATAAAACTCGAGGGCAGCAGTGAGGAGACCATGCGTGTGCTAGGAGGCCCGTGGCGGCGGCTGTGTCTTCCAGGTTGGGGGTCCTTCTGCATCTGCTCCAGGGTGAGCCGCGAGGCTGGATCACTCATTATCTGCTGCACCTCAGGGTCAGCCATGGCCCGTCGCTCCACATCCTCAGGGTTGTCGTGCCTGTTGTACTGAGCCATCATACAGCGCTGGTAACCATCAGCAGCCTCCTTGCAGCTGGAGTCCAGGTCCAGTGCCTTCTGGTACACATCCATGGCTTTTGCGTAGTCCTTTATGGCCTTCAGCGCAGCAGCTTTCCGGGTATAACCGTTGATGAAGGTAGGCTCCAGCTGGATGCACTCTTCACAGTCCTTGAGTGTCAGCTGGAATTGCAGGAGCTTGGTATAACAGGCAGCTCGATTGCTGTACAGTTTGGCGTCTCGTGGTTCCATTTAATGGCTTCTGTACAATGCTTCATGGCCTGAGGACAGTCTCCTTTCTGAAAACACTCATTGCCCTTGTTCTTTTCCTCCAAAGCCAGGTCAGGGTTGATGTAGGCCAGCCGCTCTTGCTCCTTCAGGATTTTCTCTGCCTGCTGGCATTTCTTCAGTACATCTGGAGTTCGGTGTTCTGCCAAAGACTTATTGTAGAAATGGATGGCATCCTTATACTTTTCCTCTTTGAAGTAAGAATTGCCAATTCGAGCATAAGCTTTGGTAATCTGTCAATAGTCTTCTTGGTTTTCTCTCCCCACTTCAATGGCCTTCTCACAAAGCTCCCAGCATTTATTGTAGTCACCCCTTTTCAAAGTATAAGCTTCTTGACTGGTAATGCATGTCATGTTGGTGGGATCTAGTTCCTTGGCTCTGTCATAATGCTTTAGAGCTACGTCAAAATCTTTCTTTTTGTAGGCATCATTCCCCAACTCTTTGTCTTTTAGTGCCTGCTTCCTATTCTCTGGAAGATCCTCTTCCATGGGCTCTGGCTTGGTCTCCTTTTTGGGAGGAGGAGGAAGAGGAATTGCAGCCTCTTCCTCTTCATCCATGCTACCCAGGTCAACCCCAAGGAGGACACTGAGTGTTGTCATAATCCGAGGGTCTTGCACTTTCAAGCCCACGTCAGATGGCTTGTTTCATAGTTGCTCGATCAGCTCCCAGTAGGTGGGGTCACTGAGCAGAGTCCTTGTTCTGGGATCATTCTCCAGTTTCTGATACAGGTTGGGCATGCTGAAAGGGCTCATGAATTTCCTCTCTGCCAACAGGGCCTCCGTATTCCGTAAACCTTCTTTGAGTTGAGGGTTACTTGCTTCATGTTTTAAATCCTCCTCATAGGTTCGCTTGGCTTCTTCATATCTATTTAAGGACTCAAGAGTAGCTGCTTTTCTTGAATAACCCTTGCCCCAGTCAGGCTTCAGGTCAACAGTTTTGCAGCCATCCTCATAAGCCTTCTGGTAGTCTCCTTTCTTGGCGTAGGCTGCAGAACGATTACTATAGAGCACATGGTTGTGGGGCTCCAACTTAATTGCTTCAGAGTAGCACTGTAAGGCATCGTCAATATTTCCGGCACTCGGGGCCTTATTGCCCTTCTCCTTTAGTTCATTCACCATCTACTCATTATGCAGCATATAGGTACAAGAATAAAGTCAGTGAAAATGATTCTGGAACTCCGAGGCATACTAATGAGAAACTTCCATCAACTTGCGATCTTGGGCCAGGGAGATAGCTCAGCAGAATAAGTGCTTGCCTGCTCCATAGCCCGGCCAGGAACCCAGTTGAATCAAACCTGTCAGCTCCACATTCAATAGCAATCATTATACTGGAATAAAACGTGGAACAAAGTCACTATACCTCATTATATGCCTCAGTCCTCTAAAACTGTTTACGAGATTTCTCCCACAATGATTTATCTAGACAGACATTTGTTCTTATCATCTAGAGGAAAATATAACTGATACTTATGTAATCAATGACTAGAAATAGCACTCGAGCTGCAAGATTCCAAAGTTTTCGTTATTTAATATGTGCACATTTTTTAATTTTATCTTGGCCTAAGCAAATTCATTTGAAAAATATGCAAGGCATTACATTTTTTGTTAAATAGGTCTTGCTTTATCTTAGTCTTAACCATCCAACAGGAAAGTATAAAAATGAGGTATATAAAATAAAGCCATAATAAGCCAGGCATGGTGGCGCATGCCTGTAATCCCAGCACTCAGGAGGCTGAGGCAGGAGGATTGTTGTGAGTTCAAGACCAGCCTGAGCTACAAAGTGAGCTTAACGCCAGCCTGAACTGCATAGTGAGACCCTGTCTCAAAAAAGACAAAATAATAATAATAATAATAATAATAATATGAGCTGTAAATGGCTCTAGTCAACAACTTCTGTAGATAACCCACTAATATTGTAGACTGCTGGACTGTGTTGGATTGTTTTGCTGAATTCCAGCACCTATAATAATTGAATGACAATAGAATGCCCATGTTTGACAGGACTAAACAAAAAAAAAGGGAGGATACAAAGGAAGAACCATTCTGTGTTTGTATAAACAGTACAGTTAGGATAAATATGCAGTACTTTTGCATAATTCTATGAGAAGAAAGATTTGCACTAATAGTGTTTGGGCAGGATAACTGTCTGCTTCTTGTATTATGGATAACCCCTAGGAAGATAACAATGTAAAAAGTATTAATTATAGAAACTGTACTATAATTCAGCTTTAAAAAATTAAGTATGCAGCTACATTCTCTTAATTCATTGATCTCTTAATTCATTGATGCCTCTAGCATCTGCTGTAGTAGTGTTCGTAAATAGAATATCATGTATGTACCTTGTACAACAAAAACCACTCTGAAAACAATATGCAACATATTAATTATTGAATTTGTTCTACTAATTTGATTTGAAACTGTCTCATTGCTATTTGTTCTTCAACAAAAAAGAAAGATATATCTGCCATGTTACTATGGCAGATATACGGATGATTTTTAACGTATGGATCAAAAAAAAAAAAGATGCAAGGCACTTTAAGAGAAAGGTAAGGATGAGAATTCTAAAGCATAAGACATACTGAGATTGTAGTTAGTTGATTTTATCATGACATTTTAGCTTTTTCCCATCCAAAGCATAATTAAAACTTGGTTGAATTCTTTCCAGAATTGTATTTATTTAAGTATCTACTGCACACTGTTCTAGTTTTTTAGTACTCTAATCTCTGATATTTATCTTATTTGTTACTGGATGATAGTTACCCAAATTCATAAAGTTATTTATTTATGCTGCTTGCTGGTCATTCATCTGTCCCCAGTTATAATATTAGTCTTCCCATTGGTTCTGGATTAGCATTCCCTCATTCTCCACAACTTGTCAAACTCGGCATAAATATATTTTCAATTTTGATAGAAGAGTGTACAAATGATAATAATGCATTTCTATCATCATATCTTGAATGGAAAAATATATTTTTGTATAAATATTTCATTTTAAATATTACATGAAGTGTAAATATTTTAACATACGTATATAGATTTTAAAGATACAGGATTGTTTATTTTCACATAAATCAACAGATTTATGTGATCTTTATAGATCTTTATAAATCACATTACAAGGATGCAGAAAACATATTTTTTAACATACAAGTGACATTGTTCCTTTTCACATCAGAGAAATGTTAAGAGTTGATTCCTAGTACTGTTGTACTTTTTTGTAGCAAATGTTAAATATCACAAGTTATCATACATAAAATGTAGACTATGGTGATAGGTTATACAGTAGTACACCATTTTTGTCTGTGTACATTTCACAAAGTTTTAGACAATAGCAGGTTAAATATTTGTCTCTCTCTAGAACATTTTTTATTTCTACTGTGAAGACTGTTAGGCTTTATCTGCTATAAAGTTGTGTATTCTCTCATATAAACCAATCACTGCTGCTTTGACTTAATATTTACATCATGAACCTAATTATATCATGCTCCCCTGCAAGGGCTTTCAATCACTTGAAAAATTGTTGTTAGACCCAGCCGAAGGCCAGGTCCCGCAAAACTATCCTACTAATCAGTTTTGAAACTGTCTCTTTGCTATTTGATTCTCAATAAAATTATTTTTTTTAAAAAAAACACCTTTCTCAAAATAGGTTTTGGTGGGTAGAAATAGTCAAATGCTGTATTTTAAAGCTTAAACCTAGATTAAGCAGTTGCTGCAAATACTGCATATTGTTTGTAAAAAAATATATAGTTGGAATAGTGTCAGGCCAGCAAGCTAGCTCAGCAAACTAAAGCACCTGCTTAGCAAGTTTAGGCAAATGCAGGACAATGGTTCAGTCCTCTGCACCACATCCCCTTCCAGCCCCATGCAAAGGCAACTGAGCCAGCCACAGAGTACAGGCCTTGTGGTGCACACCTGTAATCCCTGATCTGGGGAAGCTGAAAAACAAGAGGATCACCACGAGTTCAAGCTGCATAGTGAGACCCTGCAACAATGAAATACATTTAAGTAAAAAAAAAAAAGGAAGGAAGGAAGGAAGGAAAGAAGGAAAGAAGGAAAGAAACTCATGTAATCAAAGAAAAAATATACACCCAGGGGAGAAATAATTTGAAGCCTATTTTAAAAAAGAATACGGAGGGCCAGGGAGATGGCTCAGTGGAATAAGCACTTCCCTGGCAAGTGCAAGGGCCTGAGTTCAATCCCTGGTTCCGCAAAAAAAATAAATAAATAAATAAAAATAAAAAATAAGAATACGGGGAAGTTATTTCAGGATCATGTTCCATTTCTTCCACAATTCTTTGTGTTTTAGTCTATGTGATTCTATTTAAGTTAACTGATAAGAAACTCATAATGTACATTTTCTAAGAGTACATTTAATTCTTCTCATGTAATTACTTTTGTTATTAAAGATATCTGTAACAGGAAAAAAATATTAGGGAGAATTTACTCAGGTGAAGCATAGATGAAAAACTGAAATTTCAATTTTACTTTTTTGAGGAAATTCTACACATATTTTCATAGCTTTTATACTACAGTGACATTACCACCACCAATACAGGGAAGTGCATTCTAATGATTTGGAAATTGAATGTACTGCTGTTTTACAGGATTACTTGAAAACAGCTTTATAACATTTACTTTGATCTTGAATAATTCCACAAGGTTAGCAACTTTGCAATATTGAAAGTGTATACCACATTTCAAAACAAAATATTCCTTACATAATTTGCTTGACATGAAAACTATCTTTAGAAAATACATGTATATCACCTTAGATATACTATGGCTCCAAGTTTAAAGATAAAATTTGTTTATAAACATCTATAGTCAACACCTTAACACAATTTTATATACTTTGGCTGCTTTTTTTTTTTTTTTTTTTTTTTTTTTTTTTTTTTTTTTTTTTTTTTTTTTTTTTTTGGCAGAACTGGGGATTGAACTCAGGCCCTTGCACTTGCCAAGGAAGCACTTGTTCTACTGAACCCTCTCCCCCGCACCATAGTTTTTCATTCTTGAGCATGGAAAATATTTTGGCACATTAGATAATGTCACTTCTGATATGATGCCAGTGCACCCTAAGTTTCAGAATTGCTTTTTTAATGTATTTAGAACAGGGTCTACGGGGTCTCATTACATAGATCAGACTTGTAATGATCCTCCTGTTTTTAGCCTCCCAAGCACCAGGATTACAGGCTTGTGTGTGCCACCATACCCAGTCTCAGTTGCCGAATCAGTGGGCCCCGAGGGCAGGGCTAGCAGGGCTTGTGGTGCTGCACTGTGCCTGAGCAGGCACTTTAGTTCACTGAGTTATCTGACCAGCCCTCAGACTTACTTTAAATATTCAAAGGTCATGTTATAGGTACTCAGCATGTATACATCTTTGGAAAATTTTGTGACATTGAAAATGATTCTACATGGCCTCACTTGTACTGTATGCTTGGTTTTAATATTTCTGCTCAGAACCTGACACTTAAGAAACAATCTTCTTGTAAGTGTAAATTACCTTAAATTTTTCCTGCGACTTTTGCACTCATCTTCAATTTGCTGGTCATCCCAGTTTCTTTTTAAAGTATAGAAACAGAAATGTATCGATGAGTTAATGCTCCATATTATATCTAGTTAGATTCATGGTACAATATGAACACATCTGGAAGATTCATTAAAAATTTCCAATGAAAGAAACTTTTATGCAAACTTTTATGTTGCACTTTTATGCAACAACTAATGCTTTTGGATTACATAAATGAGAAAGTAATTATTTCTTACTTATAGCAGCTACTTCCTCAAGGTTTCTTACATCACATCTCTGTAGAGATTCTTTTAGGGTAGATCCAACCAAACCCACTCCTCCATGGTGAAATTCACAGCCACATCCTCAAACACCACTGCCTCCTAAGTCAACAGATATGTATTTGCAAAAAAAAAAAAAAAGTGTTCCCAGTACTAGGGAGGCTGAAAACAGGAGGATCACTATGAGTCTGAGCTGTGTAGTGATACTCTGTACCAAATACATAAATGAAAAAGAAAGAAGAGTCAAATTCACGACATTACACATTTCAAGACTAAGTCCTCCACATGTTTACTTCATACTTTAGTGATCAAACACTTACTATACATTCATATCCATGTCCCATCCAGAAATTTTCATTATAGATTAGAATTCATTGGTAGCGCAATAGCAGAATGAAAACATTGGTTCTCTTGCTGGGCAACTACAAGTTCATTTGTATATTATCTCTGAGACATAGGTCGTGCAGGGAGCTTATAAGATCAGCATCCAAATGAAAAACCTGAGGCAGATGAGTATCTAAGGAATTGCTCTGACAGATCATAGAAAATATCTTTCTCAATTTGTTGTTTAGAGAATTGATCCCTATCTTCTCTAATTGTACCTAGATGACATTTTGAAATTTTAACCTGGTTTCATAGACAAAAGTCTTAACTGAACACCAAGGAAAATTAATGAATGATATTTAAAATGTTGATAAAATATTAGTATTTATTGAAGAATGTCTAAGAACAATGAATTTATGCTAAGAAAGATATATTATCTTACAGTTCAAGGACATGATATGATCACCTGTGACAGATACGAATTTCTAACATAGCTTTAGGAAGAGACTGGAGAAATGCATATAATCAAAACATAAAATAGTCATAACAAACACCAATATTATATAAAATTAATAGATATTAATAATTAAATAAAAAATTGAAAGTTTATCATCACATTCAAGCCACCCCTTTGATTTATCTAAAAATTTTAACTTTGGTATCAAAAGTGTTTAATAAAATTCAACAAATAGCAAATGAGGGTGTGACATAAGCTGGCCATGAGGACATGCAAAGGAATGTTATTCACGTAACTGAGAACTCAAGCACATTAGTGCCTAACTCTCAACCATGTACTAAAGACCTTAACAGAATGAAAACAGGAGTCTGGCCCACGAGGTGACAGGGAACTCACAGTGTGAATTCAGTCCTTCAAGCAGAAGTTTGACCCAGCACCCACCAAATTGAAAGTAGTGAGTGCTTATGCTTTTG
>PVKA01037983.1:0-20596 GCA_004027165.1 Ctenomys sociabilis | reverse complement strand
GAGAGAGAGAGAGAGAGAGAGAGAGAGAGAGAGAGAGAGAGAGAGAGAGAGAGAGAGAGAGAGAGAGAGAGAGAGAGAGAGAGAGAGAGAGAGAGAGAGAGAGAGAGAGAGAGAGAAATTAAGAAGAGACAAAAAGGGGAAAATTGAAAAACAAGACAAAAAAAAAAAACCAAGCATTGACAGCTCCTTTGCTCAGACCAGCAGAAATCACAGTAGAATTATCCAAGCCACCCTGCTTACATATGTAAAACTATCTTTTCCTTACTCCCACTCCTGTCTGACTCATGTCAGTAATTCCTTCCTTTTGAACAGTTTCATTGTCTTGTCACAGTATCTATTGTATCCTCCAGATTTTATTTACTTCTTGAGGCTCTGACACTAAGGAGATGATACAATTTTTGCACATGTGGGTCTGATTTATTTCATTTAAGAATATGGTCTCTAGTTGCATCCATTTACTGATAAAAGCTTCAAATTTATCCCCTTTTATAACTGACTAATACTCCATTGTATAAAAACACCACATCTTCTTTATCCAGTCTTCAGTTGATGGGCATTTGGGTTGCTTCCAAGATTTATATATGACAAATTGTGCTGCTACAAACATAGGTGCACATCTATTGTTACAGTATGTTTTCAGTTCTTTTGAAAAAATACCTAGAAGGAGGATAGATGGCTTGAATGGGACATCCAATCCTATATTTTTGAGGAATTTTCACTCTGATTTTCACAGTGGTTGTACCAGCCTGCACTCTCACCAACAGTGGAGAAAACCTCCTTTCTTCTCCACAGCTCCTCCAGAATTTATAATTAGTTGACTCTCAAAGACAGCCATTCCTTCTGGGGTAAGATGGAACCTCAATGTTGTTTTAATTTGTATTTCTTAAATGACCAATGGCACTGAACATTTTTTCATAAAAATTCACTATGTATATTTCTTCACTATGTATATTTCTGCCTCTGAGAAATGTACATTTATCTCAGATGCCCATTTTTGAATTGGGACTTTGAATTTGGGAGACCTAATTTTTAAAATTCTTTATGTATTCCAGATAGAAGGCCTTCATCAGAGGGACAGCTGGATACAAGTTTTTCCCAGTTGATGTGTTTTTCTTTTTATTTTGTTGGTGATTTCTTTTTAAATGCAGAAAAATTTCAAAAGGATGAGATCCCAGTTGATGATTCTTTTAAGTATTTCCCATGCAGTTTGATTTTTGTTCATGAACTCTTTCCCTATGCCAATGTCATTAAGGATTCTACCTACTTTATCTTCCAGAAAATTTAGTGTTTCAGTTTTAATATTTAAAATTTTGATCCACTTTGCCTGTAGTTTTGTGTAAAGTGATAGGCATGGGTCTATTTTAAGGCTTCAGCATGCAGAAGTTTGCCATTTTTTTTCCAGCACCATTTGCTAAAGAGGTTATCTTTCTTCCAATGAATATGTTTGGCCCCTTTGTCAAACATAAGGTGGCTAAGTATGTTTCTAGTTGTGTATGCATCTTCTAATTTGTTCCATTGATCTTCAGTTCTGTCTCTATGCCAGTACTCTGCTGATTTTGTCACAGTAGTTTTGTAGTATAATTTCACGTCAGGGATTGTGAATGTCTCTTGGTTTTCTTTTGTTGCTCAGGATTGCTTTTGATATTCTGGGTCTCTTCTGGCTCCAGATGAATTATAGGAATGTTTCTTTTTCTTGATCTGTGAGGTATACTAATGACATTTAATCAGAATTGTATTAAATCTGTGTAACGTTTTTGGGACTATGGCTATTTTCATGCTGGTAGTTCTTCCTATCCAGGAGCAAGGAATATCTTTTTGTTTTCTGAAATATTTAATATCTTTTTTCAGAATACTGTAATTATTACTGTATAAATCTTTTACTTCTTTTTTGAGATTGATTCATAAGTATTTTATTTTTATATATTTTCATAGAGAAGAACAAAAAGAATTTTTTTTTGCACAACCAGGGATTGCACTTGCCAGGGAAGCCCTTATTCCACTGAGCCATCTCCTCAACCCCAAAAGAAGAAATCTAGTTTGAGGATTTTTATAATACAGTTGAAAGCAGAAAATAATAAGTTTATGTATTTTCAGGTTAAGGAAATATTCTGTAAGTGATAACACCTTGAATTTATTAATATATGAAATATAAGTTAAAGTTTCAGGCTAAAAAATTTCATCAACATCTCCTGAGAATGTGACAAAAAATTAGGAGAAAGAAAAGACTGTATAATTATTTATTTATTTGCTTTTATTTTATTTTTTATTAATTTTATTGGGAAACAAATAACAATGAGACAATTTCAAAACAGGTTAGTAAGATAGTTACAATAATTAATACATTGCATATTGTTGTCTTTGTAGTGGTTATTCATAGCATAAGATGCAGACATGATATCCTGTCCAAACACTATTAGTACAAATCTTTCTTCTCCCTGAATTAAAAGAAATTAGCTGTGTACCTATCCTAGCTATTTGTATATACAGATATAAAATGCTCTTTTATTTTGTATCCTTTTTTATTTAGTTTTGTCAGAGATGGGTATTCCATTGCCATTTAAATATTGTAGGCATGTGAATTCAGCAAAATAATCCAATATAGTCCAGCAGTATAGAGTAGTAGTGGGTTAACCATAGGAATGACAATGTCAGAAGTTGTTGATTTGAGCCTTTCACAGCTCAGCATATTAATATGGCTTTACTTTTTATACCTAGATTTTATATTTTTCTGCTGAATGGTTAAGACCAAGATAAAGTAAGACCTGTATAACAAGAAATGTAACTTTTTTTATCTCACAAAGTCAGTCAAATCCCCTCAAGATTTACCCTGAAACGCTGTACAGCAGTTTGTAGATCCTTTGTCAGTGTTAGCCATGTGGATGAGTCAAGGCCGTTGCTTGACCTATTTGCTCTCTGTGAAAGCCTGAGAGAATGTTTTCTCTCTAGGAAATTCTCCTTAGGCATGGTATACATCATTGATCACTTTCCTCTGTGGCTCCATAATCTCCTTGAGCAGAAAATTTATGAGACCACTGAGTAACAAGATATTACAATACAGGTTCTCTTGTGTCCTGAGTCCACACTGACCTTAAATGACTAGGGCCAAAATGTTGGCTCTCCTTGGAGCCCTTCTTTTCTCTGATTTTTCTAGTCTGCAAAAACTTGTTAACCCTCCAGAATGGAAGTTTAGTTATATTATTACCCTATAACATAGGCAGTTGAGCGTAACCTCAGTATCTGTCTGAACATCTTAGACATAATACAGAACAGGTATTTTCCATCAAGTATTGATATGTCAAACTTTAAATTCCCACAGAAAGTGAAGAAAAATTAAAAATTAAACATTTAAAAATTTTTCTTCACATTCTGCAAGACTGTGTAATTTTAATATTTCTTTTTAAATTACCTCTTTGAAAAGATACTACATTCATAATGAAAAATTCAAGCGTTTTAGAGTTTCATTGTATTTTTATGCAAGAATAAATATTATGCCTGCTATGCATTAGTTACTATTCACCCTAGACTATTCAACTTGTTCATCTCACTAGCTTCTTCCTGCAACAACTCACTGAAATAGTTGTGCTAACCCCATTGTTTTCTGATTAAGGAATTGAGTATCACAAGTAAGTAATCTTCCTAGAAATATAGTTAACCTTGAAAGAATGAATGGGGAAATTCATATCTGTAACTCACTAGATCATGCGTGCTTCATACCATACTGGTGCACTTTCAGAGGTGAAAGAGACACATCTGTCCTCAAGGAATGTACCACCTCCTGGGTGAGAAAGACAAGGAGCTGAGCAATTACCATGCATATTGTGTGCAAAGTCTCCAGCCATCTGTGGGCCCACTAGAAAAGGCTTCATAAAACAGAATCACTTCAAATATTTCTTTCAAATGTTTGAAAAACTATTTCTTATAGTCTTCAAAGTTCTGATTTTAACCTTGACTGCCTTGGAGAAACAAGTTGCAGACAGCATTTGGGAGATCAGGTCTTTGAGTTTTAGATACTTCATGCAGTTCTTTCTGGATCCACCACGTGGTACTGTTGTGCAATTAAAATAACTGCTGCTTTCACCAGTGTGGCTTTTACTTGGCTAGTTCTCATTTAAGCAGTATCTTTTCTGAATCTTATTCTGCCAGTTCTATAATAGGTGCTTATATTTCCTCCGTTAAGTGGAGCTTTTAAGTGTCTGTCTTCTCAAATTTCTCTGGAAGTTGAAGGAAATGGCTGATCAAATATGTTTGTTCTGAAAAGGCCATTAGGATGCATTTGTACATGCCATTGGTTCAAAGAAGAGAGACAATTCTGTATTTGTTGGCTGGCTACCTTTTATCACAGCACCACATGGCATAGCAGTGCTTGGCCCATAGGCGCCCATTGGGAGAGGCCATGGCTGTGCATGGGAGAGAGTCACTTGGGCACACCAGCTGGAGCTAGTTCTTTGATGCTCTCCAGCTCTTCCATCATGAGAGCCACATAAAAGGACATGAAAAATTAGGTCTCACTCTAAAATTCCCCAAGGCAGAGGTATTGCTGGGGAAGGCAGTGAAGTAGCAGGAACACCATGAGCTTTGAAATTTGCATCAAACTCCTGGGAAGCCTCCAGAAAATTTCAGGCCTTAGATTTTCTATATGTGCCCTAAAAAGTTATTATCTTCCCCTCTCAATCATCATCATTACTGTTCACCATGTTTTTGTTATTTTTGCACTATTTTCCTCTTAGATATAGATATGCTAAAGAACAATCTCTTGTATTCCATCTAAGATTGAATTGGGAAAGAGTCATCTCTCAGATCAAATATAAAGAGGCATATAGGAAAACAATAGTAACCCAGAATATTTTGCACTTCTTAAGAATTTTTAGAGTATTTTTCCGTATATTACTTGGCTTAGTTTAATAAGCCAAAAGTTAAATATTGATAATTACACATCAAGAAACAAAATTCCCAAAACATATCTAAAGATTTTCTTCAAAATCACTGACTGACAGAATCAAGGTGGAGTTCAGTCTTCTGATTCTTAGTAACCTATTTTCCAGCAGTCCCTCAGTTGACACAGAGTAAATAGGAGGCCAAATACATATCCAATAACAGGAATTTGAGATAAAAGGAAGAGAAATAGAGGTATGAGGTATGACGCAGAGTAGTAAATTCAGGAAACCAAAGACCTCTGTGAAGTGACTTAAATTTTAGTAATCAAAATATGTTAAGTATCTTGAAATCTTATAAAATAGCTCAGTAGCCAGACATGATTCCGTGCAAAAAAAAAGCACTTCTCATCAGCTAATGTTTGTCATGGCATTTTTCATCTGAAAATGTGCCTTGCACATGTGAAGGCCCAGTAAATGCTAGTTGATAGTGACAATGAGAACTTAGGAACTGAAATCACCTTTGGCACTGAAGTTGTCAGCTTTCACATAAGTAGCATATCATGAAGAATGTTTGCTGAACATTTGGGATCTATAACCATCAGTTCTGAACCCACTATGATGGGGACTCAAGGGTTGATAACACAAGGCCATATACATATGATGCCAATCATCCCAATGAAAACTGAAAAATTCAGTCAATCATCTGGGGATTTATCCACATGATACCAAACATCTGGTGACTGAGCATTTCCAATTTTCAATAGGATGATGCCATGAAAATGCTTATATCTACTCTTAGAGGCCATAATGTTGCAAGATAAATAAACTTACATAGCATGTCATGATTGGGGGTGTAAGCGTATTTTATTCACTCATTATCTTGGCAATGTTTGTAAGAAGGAGTGCTGTGTGATATGTTGCCAATCACTCTTTTGGTGTAAGGGACCAAGTATGCATAAAATCACTCACAGCCCAAAGTCAAATGGAGAAGACAGTGATGCACTGATATCAATGCAAGTTTTTTAAAAAGTTTGTCATGGAGATGTAAACAAAATATGAAGGAATGAAAAGCAATAATGATCCTATCTCTACTTAACACAGTTTGCAAATTTTCAAAGAAGAACTGGTGTTTGAACAGAGCTCATGACTATTAAACAGTTTTAGATGTAATGTCTAGGTGAAAAACATCAGAGTGATTCATAGACAAACATAGAGATCTTCCAAAATACTTTGGCCTGCAATCCAAGTGGTCCATGCAGAGAGCAGCCTCTCCCCTCACTGTTGCCACAAATGAGGTGAACTAATGGGAAGACCCACACACCAGAGGGAATACCAGTGACACAGTAGGGTCCCAACTAGGAGACATGGAATGACAGGCAGACATAGTGGAATAGAAAAATCCAAAGCAACAACAATATAAGCCCACAGGTGGCAAGTTAGGTGAACAAGCTTTGTCCTTAGAAGCAAAGACATGTAAAATAGGAGCAGGTGAGTGTGCCACCCATTTGCTTTTTATTTTTTCTTTTTCTTTGCTCTTTCCTTCTTTTACTTTTCAATTTCTCTTGTTTTCTGTTTTTTGTTTTTTTTTTTTTAAATCTTTTTATCTCTTCTTATTGCCTGGGGAGAACTTCAGCTGCAGAAAACTAATTTCATTCCTCAAACCCAGAGACAAAGTTCACACAGTCCCTTGAATACTCCTATATGCTTTCTCCTCTTCCCTCCTCTAGTATCCCAAAGCTTGCATAGTCATTCTTTGAGCTCCAGCCTTGTTTTCACTTTATTTTCAGTAATCTGTGCTCTACATACAATCTATTTAAAATTTCCCCCCAGAAGATAAAACTCCTCTACCAACAGGAAACATTTTGCATACAGCTTCCAATTTAAGATGGATTCTTTTACATAACTTTAGATATTGCTTCTATGTTTTAAGGAACAAAATTAATAGCTACCACAGTTTGCCAGTTTCTAAACTGTACTTGATGTCATGGTTTTTACTAATTATATTACTTTAGCTAGGATGTCATTTTTGATATAGTCAGTTGCTTTACCTTTTGTTGCAACATTGAGAAAGTCTGAGAAAAGCTCACCACAGTCCAGCACTGAAGAACCGGGGCCTGAACCAAACAGATAACAATATCTCACTCAATTAACTGGGAAGGCTGGATCTCAGGACCGACACAAAGAGCCTTTTGCACATAGAAGACATACCTGAAGAAGAGATTCTTTTCCTAAAGAGGACTTGATATAAGTGATATAGTTATCTCATACAAAATTTTATATGGATCAACATAAAAAATTAAATACAAAATGACAAGATGCAGAAGCACAAGGCAACCTAAGACTTCCAGCACATGCAGAACAAATCCAGGAGACAAGAGGGAAGAAAATGGAAGACATATACCTGACATTTCTCAAATGATAGCAAATGAAGTAAAGTAATAAATCTATGAAGCTATAGATTAAATCAGATCAGAAACAATATATTTAATAAAAAAGAAAGGACAACAATCATAAAGGAAATGATTACTAAATTTGGAGTATATATATATGCTTTTTAAAAAGATGACAGGAAAACAAAGGGAAACATGACAAATCATCAATATAGGAAAAAAATAGAACATATAAAAAATATTTAAAACATAAACTCAGGAAGTAAAAAATCCATTGAAATCTGGCAAAACATTTTGGGCAACATTGAAGATGAACTTCCAGACTAGAAGGCAAGATTGAGCCTAGAATTCATGAAAAGAAAGATATGTTAAATATAACAACAGATCAAGAAATAAAAATTCAATAGCTGTAAAACAATGCAAAGAAAATGATATAAGACAAATAGGTGTCAATAAAAAAGCAGGAATAAAAAATAAATGATATAAAAAAGACTATTTGCAGGTGTAATAACAGAAAATTTCCCCTATATGGGAACAGAATCTGACACAGAGAGAAGGGAGGCATATAGAACTCCAATTAGCCATGATAAAAATGAATCTACACCTAGACATACAATAATCAAGATCCCAGAAATTCAGCACAAGAACAGAATATTAAAAGCTGTTAGTAAAAACAAACAGGTCATCCATAAATGAAAGCCTGTCAGAATCTTGGCAGACTTCTCAGTTCTAAACCTCAAGTCAAGAAGAGCTTGCACTAAACTATTTCAGGTCCTGAAAGAAAAGAACTTCCAACCCAGACTGATGCACCCTGAAAAACTATCTGTTATGGTTTGTGCATAGTTGTCTCCCAAAGCCTCACACAGTCATAGGGTGGAGTTCTAGAGTTGGTGATTATCTCATGATCCACTGGGATTATGGGTGTGAGCACTACTCCCAGTCTAGGTCAGATACCCTGAGTGCAATTTTAGGGAGGCAGACTTGGTCTCTGCAGTTGTTATCCCTGCTACTCCTCCCATGTACTCTTTCTATTTGCTGCTTCATGAACTGCCATTCCCTGGCATATGACCCTCTGCCTTGGAGCCAGTTGAGTATGGACTGAAACCTCCAGTAACTGTGAGCTAAATAAACCTTTCCTTCATTCATTTTGGGTGTCGGTTATTTGTCCCAGCAATGAGAGAAGAACAAGCAAGATGATATCTTTCAAAATTAATGGATAAATAAGATACTTCAATGACAAATGATGACTGAGGAAATTCATGACAATTAAATCAAGCCTACAAAGAATACTGAAAAATATTCTAGGAGGCTTTGCCAGATAGCTCAGTTGTTTAAAGCACTGCTGGGTAAATGCAGATAGGCACATAGGACCATGGTTCAATTCCCAGCTCCAGAAGCTGTACCAGACCTGCCCATAAGACAATCTAAAATAGAAAAAAAAATCCTTTTAAACACTACACTCTTCATTTAAAAAAAAATACTGGATATTCTAGACAGAAATAAACATGACCACAATTCCAAGAACAACAACAGAAAAAATTACAAGGTATGGAAAGCAATTAAACAGAGGGAAAATGCGAAGAATCAACAGAGGAAAATTAACATGACAAAGAGAAGCCAATACATATCAGTTATAACTATTAATGTAAATGGCCTCAGTGCATCAATGCAAAGAAACAGACTGGCATATTGGTTCAAGAAAAAAAATTGAACAATATTCTGTAGGCAAGAATCACACATAACTCAAAAGGAAATTCATAGACTAAAAGTCAAAGGATGGAAAGCAATACTCCATGTAACAGGAAAGCAGATAAAAACAGAGATATCCATGCTATTTGCAAAGAATGTGAATTAAAAACCAAGAAAAAAAGGATAAAGAAGGTCTCTCTATATTTCTTAGCTGGAAACTTCAAAATAAAGAGATAACAATCACAAATATGAATGCACCCAATATGGGAACACCCAATTATATAAGATAATTATTAAGAGACATCAAAAATTAAATAAGTAATAATGAAATTATAATCAGGGACCGTAATACCCTATTGTTACAAAGATAGACAAAACATCAGCAAAGAAATATTAAAACTTTTGTGAAAAGCACTTTTGCACAATAAAACAAATTACCAACAGAGTGAAAAGACAATGCATAGTTTGAGAAAATAGTTTAGCCAATTGTCTTTCAAACAAAGGATTTCTATGTAGAATGCATAAAGAACTGAAAGAGATCATAACCCCCCAAATTCAAAGACTCAATGCAAAAACAGGCATCTGAGATGAATATATACTTCTTAGATGAATAGATGCAAATGACAAATAAATATAGGAAAAAATGTTCAATATCATTGGCCATTTGAGAGATGCAAGTTAAAACAGTAATGAGATTTTATCTCACTTCAGAAAAAATGGCTATCATCAAAAAATCAACAAATAACAAGTGTTAGAAAGATATAGGAAAAAAGAACCCTTTTCTACTCTTGGTGGGAGTATAGATTGGTGAAAGCAGTGTGGAAGTCAGTGTGGAGATTCCTCAAAACGCTAGGATTAGAGGTCCCATTTGACCCACCTATTCCCTTTATAGGTGTCTTCCCAAAACAAAAAAAATCATACTTTAGATATGTGCACTTATTTTTGTAGCAGCATGATTTGTAATAGTAAAATCCTGTAAACAGCCCAAATGCACACCAACTGACAATAGATTTTTAAAAATGTGGTATTTTTATACAATGGAGTACTACTTCACGATAAAGAAGAATAAGCTAGAGACGTTTGTTGGCAAATGGATGCAACTTAAAACCATATTCATTAATGAAATAAATCATACTCACCTGTGTAAATAACATATTATCTCTCTGGTGTGAGAAATTGAAAGAGTAAATGAGGTCTAAAATGTACAATGGATATTGTGAAATTAGAAGTAATTATTAAAAAGGAAAAAGGAACTAGGATAGGGAAAAGGAGAAAGAAAGAAAGAAAGAAAGAAAGAAAGAAAGAAAGAAAGAAAGAAAGAAAGAAAGAAAGAAAGAAAGAAAGAAAGAAAGAAAGGGAAGGAAAGAAGGAAGGAAGGAAGGAAGGAAGGAAGGAAGGGAGGAAAATGCAAGTTAGTTATTTTCTTAGTGTCTCCTAGTTCAAAGAAATGGAAGTCTTAAACTAATATTAGTTGAAGACATTTTTGTGTTCTTTTCTTATACTCTGAGTAAGTACAGAAATTAATATGCAATTGATTAACTATTATTATACTTCTATCATCTTTTTTATAAAATTATGGTTTCCACATTTTCCAAGAAATAGAAAGAAATAAGCACTTTGTAGAGTAAAGAAGAAAGTCAGAAGGGATAGAACATAAATACAGTGGCAGTATCTCTCTTGATCTTGTGGATTTGAAAGCCAGGCTTCAGCCCTTCTCCAACCACTTGCATTCCAAGGAATGGAAAGACTATGGACAAGAGAATTGGCCTGCCCTGAGCCCAAAAATCATCCTGAGATTCATCTGGGTTTTTGACATCCAGAACTCCCTATTCACATGGTTCCAGTTGAGTGCTTACACAGGCCTTTTCCTAAAGTCTTTGTTCTCAAAGATAGATCCTGCTAATGCGAACACTCTTACACTGAGTTGTACTGGCTACCTATAGTGTGCGAATGAGCTAGGATGTGTGAGCTTGATCCTGCATCATATTTATGGGGCCCTCCTACAGTAGGCTGAGGGATACAGGGAGAGGGCAAGCAGGTTGTAAACTGCCATGAGAGCCAGCTCAAGAATGGATTCCCTCGAGTCCTAGAATCATAGATTGTTGAACTGGGGGAGGTACCAACCTGTGGATAATTCAGGATGTTTCGTTCCATATGCTACCTTTCATTAAAGATTTTAAATATCTTAATGTGTAGTAAATGATCCTTCATTGGTACTTTTAACCAGATTTTTTAAACATTAGTAAGAATTCCATATTTAGGGAGATGGGTAGATGAAGTGAAAGGTTGAAAAGGATTTCTTTTATTAATGAGTTTAGCACACTCCTAAAAATAGCTACTTTAGCTATTTAATAGCAGTGGTGCTTCATTTTTTTTTCTTCCAAATGCTTTTGTCCTCAAAGATGTCTTTCTTTTCTAAACTACTTTTGTAACTATTACTTACAATGTATAATTTAGCTTATATATAATGTATATAATTTATTAATGACTATAAATCATATCTCCTTAATCTAACTATAACTTGTTTAAATATTTCCTTTTTATTTTGCAGTACTTTGGATTGAACTTGGGATCTTGTGCTTGCCAGGCAGGCACCTAAGCCACTGAGCTATCCCCCCATAACTTCTAATATTTGTTTTGTGACTAACTTGTTCTAGAGTGCTCTTTAGGATGAGAAAGCATTTCTAATAACTTATAACTTGATAAATGAGCAATATCCTGTAGTGCAAGTACTATGAGATGCTGAATGACATAAGATCACAACTGAGTTAATGGTTCTTTCTCACTACAGGATCATCTCCCAATGGCAACAGCTTATGGAGAAGGAGAAAAAGGCAGAGGAATCCCTCACATCAAATGAAATTACGGAGATGTGTAAAACATGGAAAATAGTATAAGATTTGTAGAAAAGCATCATTGTGTAGAATAACATTTGCCACAGTGTGAGCAATGAATCTGTTTAAGTGCAATACAATACCACATTTCCATACAACCCTTAAAAGGAGGCAAATCAAGGGCAATTGAATAGGGTCCTTGCTAAAGTAACATAAAAAGAAAAAGATTCCATTGAGCCAATAGTTAACAGTGATTCCTTTAGTGAAAGTGATAGTGAAAGTTGTCCTGCACAAAAGCTCTCCTCTCTCTTGTTTCTCTCATACTAGTCATGAAAATCTTTCAAAGGTAAGCTCAGGTTAATTTGTTTATTTTTCTTTGTATTTTGTATTTTCTTTATAATTTTGTAATCTATTACAGTATTTTAATTAGTCTATGTGAATACTTTTGACTTGTAGAAGGAATCGTCTGAGTTTTAATTTTTTCTTATAGGGAAATTTAGTTTGAAATACAATGCTTTGGATTATCAGCATGGTTCCAGAATGTATTCTACTCACCAAACAAGATTTTACAGCACCTCTTTTTTTATCTCCCATGGATATCTTGCATAGTTTTAGGACGGTAGTTTCCCTAATAACAACTTAATGATTCACTGAGAAAAAAAGCTATTGATGGAAACAAATTTCAGCACCACAACTAAGCCACGTTCGGTTACCAGTCCTTTCATATATCTGTACCCCTATAGGACTGGCCATATGATTTTTAGGGCCTGATGAAAAATGAACATGTAAAGCATTTTGTTCAAAAATTAAGAACTTCAACAAAGTGACAGTAGAACATAAATGAAGCATGAGGCCTTCTGAGTGTGTGGCAGCATGGGACCACAAGGGTTTGGCTCTCTTCATTCACTGAGGACAAGAAGCCTTTCCTGCAGGCCAGTGAAAGTCTTTTTACATCTTTCCAAAGTGTGATCCTGTGGTAGATGAGATGATTTTAGATACTGTGCAGATGGATATTTGTTTAGAGTTGCAGTTACGTGCCAATGTGTAATGATATATGTATTAGGTATATAAATTTGTTTTAAGGAATATAATTTGTACATCAGTCAATAATTTATGTTTATTATTGTTTGGGACAAGGCTACGTTAAAAATGGGCCAAATTAAAGAAAAATATTAAGTAAATAGGAATACAGGTGGCACGCAGATGTACTTAAATGACTAAAGTTTAAAAACAGTGGAAAAACTTGATACTTAAGGTGTCCTAGTGACCTTAAACTATTTGGTAGTATCCATGGGCAATATTTGACCTTTTCTTTTCTGTTCAAGCTGATTATTTTATGTTTTCCCACTAGGCTAGTGAAAGAGTTTTTTGGTTTTGAAGCAAGGCCATTGACTTCAACTTACCTGGAGGCAATCACCATTGGATGTTTAGATCATCTAAATGTCTATTTTTCCTAGATCCAAACATCCATTTTCCACTCCACTCAGCATTCCTTGACCCTATTTTGTAGATTGGAAGGCCTTGTACAAGGTCCAGTCCACTATACTTGGAAAGAAGCACAAAGTTATTTCTACCAGTTTCCCGGTCAGCCTTCAAGTACTTCCAGTACTCTGTACAATTTTTCTCATTGTTGATGTTTAAAAAAGTTTGCTTAAAAATAATATTATAAATAATTATCCCAGTTATTATTATTCTTAAATTTATGCATAGACACACAGAATCTAGCAAAAATTATTTCAGATAACCACCTGAATTTATATCCCTTATTTATCTAGTGTACATTAAATGGTATAAAGGACAAGTCCTAATTTTATTTGATCATGTCAATGAGCCACTAAGTATTAATGCTTCCATACTGAGTTAGTCTCAGAAAGTCAGGTGGTTTGTACCATATCCCTTGGAAGTCAAAATCCTGAAGAAGGATGTTGTAGTTAGGGTTTGTGAGGGAAAACTTTAATGCAGAACATATAATTTATAGAATTATTTTATAACATTTACCTACAGTCAAATGTAAAAGAATGCAGAAGGTTATAGCACACTAGTTATCCTAGAATTCAGCAGAGGGCCTGGATCCCAGGGTAATGTCATGCATGAGTCCAGTTGAAGAACTAGAGCCCATGGCAGTATCCTCCATAAGTCCAGCTAGAATCTGAGAGCCCACAACAATGTCTCAAGCGAGCTTGTATCAAGGATCTGCACTGGGGTGTTCTGAAGAGCCGTGGTCAAAGCTAGAAAATCTGTGTCAGCAGGATGCAGGACCTGTGCCAGAGGTTGAGGCATTTGCATTGGAGCCAGCCAGAGTGTGGTACTCAAGGTAAGAATCAGAGCTCCTCAGAAAAGAACCACAGACATTCTTAGTGACAGCAAGGAGCCAAGCTCCTCCAACACTAACAGCTGAGTTCAAAGCCAGCAAGATGACAGCATGCTTCTTCTCCAACAGAAGGAACAGCACACCATCTTCCTCTCCAATTCTCCTTTTCTGCTCTTGTCAACAATCCTCATTTGGGCCTTCGACAGCCAGCACCACACTGATTCAGTTCAGCTGGGGATTACTAATTGATCATTATTGGTTAATCCACCATAGAAGGTTTTCTTTTCATTCTTTTGATTCCTAAGTTTAAAATACTTCACCATTTTTGTTCGGGCACTTAATATAAGGTCACCAGTATTCCATTCTAGAATGATGTTTCTTCTTCTATTCACCCAGAACTACTGTTCCAAATTCTAAAAGATGTTATTCTTATGAATTAAGAGAACACCAAGTCAGAATTTCTGGGAATTCATGAGAATTCCAAAAGTCTTAAATTATTCCTAAGTACTTCCAACATTCTTTTTTTTATATTAATTTCATTGAGAAAGAAATAGCAATGAGACAGTTTCAAAACAGGTTAGTAGGACAGTTACAATAATTCATACATTGCATATTGTTGTCCTCATATGTTATTCATAGTACAAGATGTAGACATGATATCTTGTCTAAACACCATCAGTTCAAAACTCTCTTTGCATTGAACTAAGACAAAGTAGCTATATATCTATGATAACTATTTTGTGTGTCTATATATATATATATATATATATATATATATATATATATATATATATTTTACTACAAAATGATCCTTCATTTATAACCCCTTTTTTTGTTTAGAGATGGTTATTCCATTGCCATTCAGATATTGTACATACATGAGTTTGGCAAAGTAAACCAATATAGTCCAGTAGCTCAACATTCTTTATTTTCTTTACTCATTATTATGGATTTCTAAAAATATTTGTTTAATAAATTATATTCACTATTAACATGCATTATTAATAAATATTTAAATTTACTTGGTACTACTAAAAGGAAACACAGTCTACAGCTAATATTTGAACCCTGGAAAACATTACTGGGTAAAATTTAAATAAGATAGCATTTAGATTACCTAACAAAATCAATAGTAGCACAGAGGATCACATAATGATATTAGCAGTTTAAGGGTTTATTTTGCTTCCAAACTCTGTTTTTTCTTGAAACACTATGAAGGGAATGCCTGTAAAATATTCCATATCATTAAGCCTCTTAGCATTTGCTTTTTATAAGATGACTTGTGCTTAACGGCATGGACAGTATGAGCAGACTTTGATACCATTAAAGCAGCTCCAAAGAAAACTGACCGATCAAACTGTATTCCTGTCATTCTTTTCGCTGAGACTTCTTTGACTCACTTGCCAGGGAAGCGCTTATTCCACTGAGCCATCTCCCTGGCCCCAAAAAGATGTTCCTTTTTTTAATTTTGTTTTTTCCAGAATGGGGTATTGAACTCAGGCCCATTGCACTTGCCAAGGAAGTGCTTATCCCACTGAGCCATCTCCTCCAGCCCCTCTTTGACTCAATATACTCTCTTTATTCAAGTTTCTCTCAGAAGACAGTATTTTTTCATGTTCTCAAAATTTTCCAGCTAATTTTGCCTGATATTCAGGATTAAGGATAAGCATATTAAAATTAAAGAAATGGAAATAGTACTTAGGATAGACAGCCATCTGGTATCATGAGTGTGTGGGTGGAACAATTAGGTCAAAGAATTTGTGTTCCAAAAATAGAAGGGCAACAAGTAAGGCTTCTAACTGCAGTTCCTCTTTTTTTTTAATAAAGGAACTTATAAATTTTGTATTAGGTAATGAGTTTTCTTAATGTTCACTATCTTCCAGGAAAAACTATTCTCTCTCTCTCTCTCCCTTTCTCTCTTCTCTCTCTGTCTCTCTCTCTCTGTCTCTGACTCTCCCTGTCTCTGTTTCTCTCTCTCTCTCCCTTTCTCTCTTCTCTCTGTCTCTCTGTGTCTCTGTGTCTCTGACTCTCTCTGTCTCTGTTTCTCTCTCTCTCTCCCTTTCTCTCTCTCCTTTTCTCTCTCTCTGTCTCTCTGTGTGTCTCTGACTCTTTCTGTTTCTCTCTCCCTTTCTCTCTCCTTCTCTCTGTCTCTCTCTCTCTGTCTCTCTCTCTGTGTCTCTGACTCTTTGTCTCTCTCTCTCTCTCTCTCTCTCTCTCTCTCTCTCTCACACACACACACACACACACACAAAACTATTAAGGAGTTGATTGTTAGTTGCTTGTTTAGACTTTCTGTGGCTGTCAGATTATTTCTGAGTGGGGGCCTCGTAAACAAGAAGCTCCCTAGCATGTCCTCTCCAGACCAAACAGACATGTGTTTCCCATTTAAACATTTCATTGCCCCAACTGAAAACAAATCAGCTGTGTCCTTGGAATCTTAAGGGGAGAAGGTTAGGATTTATTCCTGGACAAGCCTGAGGAAAACATTACCCTAATGGATGAAATATGTTTGTACTAAAGACTTCTTTAAGAGTGTTGAATTGGTCTTTCCCAACTTGATCTCCTCTTTCTTAAAAAGGGAGAAATTACAGAAAAGCCCATTAGTATTAGCTGGCTTTGTCCATAAATGAAGAGTAATGGATAAACCTTGCTTTGGTTTAGATAAGCATCAAAAGCAATCACTGTCTCTAGGGATAATTCACACACCTTCAGCCATGTGGTCTAGAAGTCTCATTCTCTCTTGGCCATATATAGCAATAGAAACCCACTTCCTGTTTTCTCAAGCCAAATTCCTCTGCCAATTCAACTTTTCCCAAGAAAGCTCTCACTGATTTCTCAATGTTCAATGTGGTCAGCAAGAAAATTGGTTCTGGAAAAAATATTTCCCCTTCTGCATTGAAAAGAATGGGCTTTTTAAGATTGCAAGCCCACTGTGGAGGAATTTTGGCTTGGTTTATGTTTGTACCCTAATGGAGCACAGGAAATAGGAAAAATAGATTATTTTCCTTGGCAAAACTGGGATATGCTTGGTTTAGTAATTTGACAATTTTCAAGAGCTCAATCTGGCCAAAACAACATGAAGCCACTCTTAAAACTGTAGGTCAGTTTCTGAAGTATAATTAGGAAAATTCAGCATCACTAATTATATTACTCTGAATTCTATGAGATAGGCCTGCACAGCAAGCCAAATCTCAGTGTTGTTCTCTTTGTCTCTCTGCCTCTATCTTTCTTTCTGTGACTCTCTCTCTCCCTCTCTCCCTCCCCACCCCGCTAAAGAGACAAACAAAGGATATTGAGAGTTGTGAGGTCCATGGTGTACCCAAATAACAGCATTTGTGTTACCTGTCAGAAGCTGGCAACCTGATATACTACTTAGGCTTGAAAAATGTAAAAATGTATAAAAGTGTATTTAAACATATAAATATGTGATTTGAATGTAGAATGAAATATAGAAATCACATATTTATATGTTTCCTTCACTCAGATCTGTGAGCCTCTATCTGGAGAGAGTCTAGCATACAATTCTTCCGTGAGTTTCAACTCTAGAGCCAACTAGACTTGAATTGCCTAGCAGGGAGATTTTTGACAGAATCAATTGAAGTTAATCTGTATTTCTATCTAAATTATCTTCCAGTTTTGATATTCTATGGTACAAAGTCTACCTTTTTCTTTTTAATTTTGGCAACTTTAGATTTTTCTTGTGATTATCATTCTGTGATGCTGAATAATACTTTTATTTGACAATATAATTCACATTTATATTAAATGTCAGCATATTATCTCACATTCAAAACTATATTCTGTTTTTATTTAGCACCAAAATTGCTGTCTTCTGCTAAGACAACTCTGTGCTTACATTCTGGGAAATTTCAAAATGAACATATCAGTATATTATTCCAATATATATATATATATATATATATATATATATATATATATATAATATTACATGTATTCAGATACAATAGTTACTATGATAATGCTTGTTATTTCTTGTTCAACATCCTTCAGGCCTTGAAAGCAATTATGAACATATGATACTTCCTCATACATGAATATGTAACAAGACTGCATTTCATCCCATCTGTGGAAAACACCTGCTCCCTAGTTTCAGTTTCTACAATGCCCATCATGTCTCAGGGTCACTCGTAGAATTTCTACCATATACTTTATTGATCTGTTTCTCCTTTTAGTCAGAGTTCTATGATCATATTGTTTTTAAATCAACTTTATTGAGGCATAATTTACATATAGTTGGCTCTACAGGCATGCCTAACTTTAGATGTAAAATACATGGAAAATTGTTTTTGTATTATCATTGTTGTCTTAAGAAAATAGTATAACAAATATTTGTGATTTACGTTATTTATTATAATCTATAAATATATAAAATATACAATAAAATGTGGTTTGTTATATCAAATATGACAACACTTGATAAGCGATCTGAGTATCTGTAGACTTTGATATTTGATAGGGAGCATGGAAACATTATCTCACAGACACCAAGGAATGATTTTATAATGAAATGTGAGTATTTTGTAAGTACAGTTACATGAGCCATGACCAATGTTGTGGTCAAGTAACTGCCACCAAAGTCAGTATTGAGAAGAATGCCAACACTTTACGAGCATCTAATAATCTTTGGAGTCAACTCTCCAATCACAGCCTTGGGAAACCTCCTGAACTTCTTTTTATTTCCATAGATAATATTTGCTTTGTCTAGAGTCTCATTTAATAGGATCAAACATATGTACTTTTTTCTCTACTAATAGTCAACATATAGTTTAATACCCAACTATATTTGTATTGCCAAACAAGTACTTTACTAAAGATTTTTGCATCTATATTTGTCAAGTATATCGGTCTATAGTCTTTTGTAGTTGTGTTTTTGCCCAGCATTATTATCAAGCTGAGGGTGGCCTCAGAATATGTTGAAAGAAGTAATTCCTTTCTATTTCCTGTTACAACTTGAGAAGAATTGGCATTAGCTTTTCTTTAAAGTTCTGATAAAATCCAGCAGTCAACTCATTTGATCCTGGGCTTTTCTTTGTTGGTAGACTTTTCATTAGTGCTTTAATACCATGGCTTGCTATTTTTCTGTTTAGGTTTTTTTATATTCACTTGATTCAGTTTTGTTGGCACATATGTCTAGAAATTTATCCACTTCTTCTGGCCTCCAAATTCATGGAATACATCTTCTAAAAAAGTCCTCAATAATCCTCTGAATTGCACATGTATCACTTGTGAAACCTCTAATTGTATTTTTTGGGTCTTTTTCCTCTTTCTCTTGGTTAGTTTAGTTAAGGTTTTATCAATTTTTTTGATCTTTTGAATGAACCAACTATTTCATTGATTCAGTGTATTTTCCTTTATCTCATTAATTTCAGTTCTAACCTTTCAACTTCTTTGCTTCTGTTGACTCTAGTTTTTTGTTAGTTTGCTTGTTTTCCTTCAAGAACCCTGAAGTGCAGCATTAGGTTGTTTATTTGAGATCTCTCTCTATATATAGTTTTTTCTTTGAGTCTTTAGTTTAGCTGGGTTTTTTTTCTTCTGACTTTTTAAATTTCTTTTAAATTTCTTTTTTATTTTATTTAAGTACAAATATCAATCAGACAGTTTTAAGACACCTTAACAAGACAGATTTGATAAATTAATACATTGTAAACTGTTTTCATGATGTTTTGGTATCATACAAGGTGCATACATGATATTATATTTACAGATATTATTTTAGCAGAAAATTAAGAGTGTAGCTGCTTACTTATCTTATTTTTTATACCTGAATTATATCAAAAATTCAATAATTATTTTCCTAGTGGATGACCATAGTACTAGAAGCCGACATAATATCCCGTCCAACCACCATTAGTGCAGATCTTGCCTCTCATAAGATTATGTAGAAGCACAGCTTTATCTATCCCAACTGTACTGTCTATACACACACATCATGATTTTTTCTTTCTATACCCTTTCCTTTGTCTACACCTGTCAAAGGTGGGCACTCCATTGTCATTCAACTAACTTAGGTGCTTGAACTCGACACCACAACCTAAGTTCACAAGTCAGAGTTGGAGAAATAGAAGAGCCACAAGGCCAGCCAACATTTTGGCCCTCGCCTTTCAAGGTCAGCGAAGACTCAGGACATAGGAGAACCTGTACTGCAACATCATGCAACTCAGGTGAGCTCCAAATTTTCTGAACAAGGAGATTATGGAGACACAGAGAAAAGAGATTGAAGTTCTATAGTGTGCCTGGGGAGAGTCATATGAAGAGAAAACTTTCTCTCAGGCTCTCACAGAGAGCAAACTGGTCAAGCATTGGCCGTGACTCATCCACATGGATGACACAGACAAAGGATCTACAGAATAATGTACAGGACTACAAGATAAACCCTGAGAGGACTTCACTGACCACATAAGAAATATAAAGTTCATGTGTTGGTATATAAGTCTTGCTCTATCTAGGTCTTAACCATCCAGCAGAAAAGTATAAAAA
>PVKA01037982.1:0-20596 GCA_004027165.1 Ctenomys sociabilis | reverse complement strand
AAAACTGAAAGGCAAGAGAAATAATACTAAGACTTCTTAAGTGATGTTACCTCTAAGGAAAAAGAAACAGATACTTTATCATGAATCTTTAAGGAAAAGGTGAATGGACCAATAAAAGTAGATAGTTAACCTTGGACATAATTTGAATATCTCCAAATATTACATCCTACCACGCTTAGGCCTTTTGATTGTATCTAATTTCTGCAGAAGAAATCCACTATACAGGTGCATCCTGTTTCTGTCAGGCTCCAGCACAAAACTGCTATTACTAGTTTGTTAATAGGCAAATGTATCAAACCTTTTTACTGTTTTTAATACTATGGAAATTATTAGAATGTTTAACTATTTTCTTCAAATGGTTTCAGAAAACATTTTCTGAACACAAGTCATTCTAACATCTTAGTCTTTAGCATGTACTAGAACAAAATCTTTACTAGCCAACCTGTTCCTAAATACAGTGACTGAAGTCTCTAAATCACCCTTATTTTCTTTTTTGCTAGTTCCACATTTGTCTTTAGTCACTCTAAAATATGAAAGCCCTCCAAGCAGGAGTGGCAGAGTGGTCTCCATCATTTTCAACTGAGTGATTTCTTTCAGATACAAATCATTTATTCCCTAAAGCACACACATCAGTCTCCAATGACAGATCCAGGCTGATGTTGTCATCTGTAACTCAAGGGAACTATTTAACATATTTCCAAATCTGCTTTCTGAGCTATGAGGGACCTCATTGTGTATTAAGCATGAAATATGTGGATAAGAATGAAAGAGAAAAAGGGATGGCTATATTAATTAACAGCCCTTTGTTAGTTAAAAGAGAAAATGGTAGAGCTGTTGTTATTAGGACGGGGTTAGAAGGACAGTGGCAAGGAGCTATTGGTGAAAGGATACAGAATGTTAGTTGGAATAAAATTCAGAAATCTAGTACACAATAAGTATAGTTGTATACATTACAACTCTACTTAATAACAATCTCTTGTATAATTGAAAATTATCTAGAGTGTACATTTTAAGTATTTTCATGACAAAAATACAAAAATAACTATATTCACTGATTAGCTCAATGGAACCATTCTACAATGCATAGATATTTCAAAACCAGTTTGTCTACCAAATATGTATAATTTTGTTAATTAAAAGTAATTAGAGCTGGTGAGATACCTTAGCAGACTAAGTGCCTTCTTAGGCAAGTGCTGGGGCCAGGGTTTGATCCCCAGCTCCACATGCTATGCTGACCCCACCCCAGGCCGTGCTGAGCCCATCACTGAGTCTGGATGTATGGTGCATGACTGTCATCCTAGCATGGGGAACACTAAAGACAGGGGATCACTAAGTCCGAGATGAGTAGTGAGACCCTGTATAAGATACATAAAAAGTAAATAAAAGTAACTAAAAAAAATTAGAAGCATGAAGTGGGCACAATTATTGTTTCTCAAGCAGGAAGGAGACTCAGAAAAAAATACCTTCCCTAGCCATCCAAGAGGTGAATCTCCCTCACTGTCACTATATACAAAGGAACGAGTTAGGGAATTCAAAGTAAGTATTTCCCTGAAATGAAACATCTTTGGCTAATTTGTTTAATAATCTTACTTTTTTGTATTTGTAAAATAAAATGGTGATAGTCACTACCTACCTCAACTATTCTGATGATTAAATGAGGAAATAAAAATTAATATATTCTGAAGAAAGAATGATACATAGTAACTATTAAGTGTCTGAAGGTTGCTGCTATTTTTATAATTATTATTATTACTATCATTATGTAAACTCTGTGAAATTAGAGATAGGAGCAAAGTGAGGCATATTTTGTGATATTCTTCACCTTGCTCTTGTACATTCCCATATAGGCATCCAGAACCACAGTTAAGATCCTTCACTACACGAACACTTTAAATTCTTAGTAATGGATGTCAGATTGACCAAGTCCCTTAGGGCCCAGGCCAAGTGAAGTTGCTTCTCACAGTACACTTGGTGTTTATTAGTGCTCTATGGCTGGCACACAATGGACTCAATGGAAACAATTACTGAATAAAGCAAAAACAATTAACATGCCTTTTGATTTTAACTCACACTTCTTGAAAGGAAGCTATAACTTAGCTGACTAATCCCTTCCTGCCAAGAACTAGGACTAGAGTTTCAAATAAAATTTTAAAAAATAAAATCATCCAACATATCCCTACTCCAATGTTATCTGGTACCTCTTCTTTGAAAGAATATTTTCTGCTTCTTGTGCACACTTTCACATCATTTATTTTGCACAATATGATTGTGTATATTTTTCCCCTAGAAAATTTTTCTTTTGCAGATTACTATAAACTCAATCCATTATGCTAATAAATACATTATTAAACCAAACATCTATTAGGGAACATTAAGTCTGCCTCCAGGTTTGATTACAGATAACTGTACATTGAACACTTTCATTTTACTTCTGCCATTTCTACAACTTAGAAATATTTTGAATAGCTTCCCAACTTTTTCATGAGCAAGTCTATATTTTATTTTCCCCAAGTTCCTTCAGTATACTGCCTGATCCTTTCACCTGCAAAGTACTTCTAAAATGATTTGTTGAATGGCAGACAAAGGGGGAGTTATTGATTAGCAAGATAATCTACAAAACAGCTCAATTTTCCCAACAAGGCTAATAATTAGTTCTTTGGAAATAAAAAAGCAATGAATTTTTGACAATAAAATAAGCTCATTAGTAAAGAAAATGCTTCAAAGTTAAGCAAGGACACAGAACTGTGTCAAAGGGCATTAATCTGGAGAAATGTGAATTTCCTACCTTTCTAAAAAATTAGCAGGTAAACACAATGCATAGGTATGTCTATGCGTGCAGAAAAAGACAGTGAGAAAAAAAAGAATCTATATTATAGGATTTTGAAAAAATTAATCAAATCTTGCAAAACAGGATAAACTCAAAAGCAAATAATGAAAACATTCAACCAATTCTCAATACATTTTAATGTTTAAAGTATACATCTTATTTTCAAAATTCTAAGATAGCTCTTTGTAAATATTTAACCAGAGATCTTATTTTCACATTATTAACAAGGGCTCTCTAAGAGGATATACATATTGAGTACCTATACTTTTTAACTCACTCTTTTTTTGCAGCAAGTTATGTGTTCTTTGGGATGTACAGATTACTGACATTTCACCAAATAGTCTAAGAACTTTTAGCTTGATATGATTTTTTTGTTGTTGCTTGTTTTTTAGTTACCGGGAAGCAAACTCAGGACCTTGAACTTGCTAGGCAGGTTCTTGTGCTGCTGAGCAATACCCCTGTTCCACCTTGATATGATTTCTCTCCAAAGAAACTATAATTAAAATTTTACTTTACTTCCTTCCATTTCATCATAAACCTCCATTTCTCCATTTCACCTCAGTCAAGAACTGTGGTTGCTACCCATTGGAAATAACTTTAAGAATGGAAGACCAATATACCATTGTAGAAGTTATAACACGAGATGTACTGTTTATTCATATGAATAAAATCACTGTTCATAGTGTGCTTTTATGGGAATAAAGATTATTCAAATCCCTACAACATTTAATTTGAATGAAAAGATCAGCCTAGAATGCATAATATAATCTATTCCTAGATGTGATCAAGTTATTACAAGAAGAACTGATATTGTCAGTTATATTCAGGCAAATGAAGCCTTGAAATGAACCCTAAGTAAGAACATACAAAGGGCAGGAAACCACACAGTCCACAGAAAGAAGACACATCACCAGAATGGCACTTTTAAGAAATGTTTCTTATACTGTGGTTCATAGATATGGCACTTAAGGTACAAGGAAAAATGGAAAACAACTTGGGCAAAGAGGGAGAGATGCCTTGGAGGAACTGATGTGAAATATATTCAACTTACTTGTATTATCTGAGTTGAAAAAGATCATTGAGAAATGATTTAGAAGGGTCTCATTCAGAAATAGCAGCAACAGGCATGTTTAAGACCATGAATCATTGGAACATGAAAACTGAAGAAAAAATCCATAAAGGTTAATGCACTTTGGAGCACATTTGATTCTTAATTCATGGGAGTAAGCCACTGGCACATCAGGAAGAAGCTCTTCCTCAACATCCTATAATTGTTCATGCTGAGTCTAACTACTGTCTGTGTCTTTTGTATATAAAGATTTTCTGTTGCAAAAATGCAAAATAAGCTCATTATTGCAGAGTACAATCAGGTCCTCAACCCACAGCTCTAGGAGATGATTTGCTGAACTAATGGAATAAAAAAGGATTTGGGTACTCTCATTTGTAATGAGAGAAATTCGTGCCTAGGACTAGTGGAGAACAGAGGTAAAAATCATTAACTACAGAGAGAAAAGAATATTATCTACAATGTTTAATTCCGCAAGCTCACCAATAAATTTAACTTTAAAAGGCTTCCATAAGTATAATGCAAGTGATTTGTGATTACATTTAAGTGTTCCCTCCAGACTGAAAAGCACTTTAGGTAAGATGAAGGAAGCCTCTTTAAAATGACAGCTGTTAATTTTTTTAAACACATAATCCGGAAGTTGAAGTCACTTAAACTCTAACCCAAAAATAAAACAGTGTACTGAATTCCAAGAACATAAAAAAAACAAAAAACAAAAAACAACTCTAACCCTTCATATCAAGCAATCTTTTCTTAACTGCCCCAAAATGTATATGTATCAATAAATAAAGGCTACTAATATAAAACTCAAAAGAAAAATTAATCTTGCTCTTCCAAAAGATGGGTAATCCTGTGTTTAGCTTTTCAATTTTACTTTACTTACAGTAATCTGTAGTCTTGATACCATTTTTTTTTTTCACAAAATGCAAAGCTGTCAAAAAATTCAAATAAGGGCCAGTGGGACCTAACCAGTCCAAACCTAGGCACACCTCGTAAATGAGACCTCCTTCCATGCTCTTGGGACCCTCCCACCACTCTGCCATGTTCTTGGGACCCCCAGATCCAGCCCTAGCCCAGACCCAGGGAGTATGTGGGAGATCTTCCAGCTACACTGTGCCAGAGGGACCTGTCAAGTCCAAACCCAGGCACAGTGGGTGAGTGAGACGCCCTTTCACACCCTTGGAACCCCCAACCCCGCCGAGTGACAACTTCTGCCAGGTCTCAAGACCCCCAGATCCAGCCCTAGCTCACGCCTGGGGAGTGTGTGAGAGAGCTTCTCCCCTCTCCAAGCCCCTTGTCCCCTTCAGATGCATCTCAGGCCTGGCATACATGCCTAGGGTGAAACTCTGCAGCGGTAGTCCTTACAGAGAGAGTAGGGGGTAGAACCACCCAGATAGTTCAGGAGCAGAACATCTTGCCAAAGGGCCATAGCAGCTTCACTCCCAAGAGATACAGCAAGAAGAAGCTGAGCACAGCAGTCAGACCCAAGCCAGGCACAACTGGATAAATTCAAACTTTCTACATCTACACCTGAATTTCAGTAGGAGCTAATGTTATAACTACACTAAAGCTCTACAACAAAGGTCAGAAGACAGTACTATACAAAATGACAATGAGAAGGACCAAATGCAATCTCACAAACCAAGTCCATCCATAACAAGTGCAAAGGACACTAGCACAGAACAAATTGGGAATCACACAGCTGAAATCAATGAATCAATAGAATAAAAAACAAAGAAAAAATGGCAGAAAGGTATAGAAAAACTCAGATCAGAAATAAAAAAAGAAATATCTGAATTAATAACATCTGAACTAAAGAATCCAATGCAGAAACATGGAGGAAACCCAAAGCCCATCAAGAACAAGTGGAGAGGACACTAGCTCAGCTGAAAGATATGAATTAATAGTGTTGGAAGTAAATAAGCAACAGTAGAAAGGTAGGGAGAAACTCAGAGCAGAATTAATTTCTGAAATAAAAAAGAAAACTCTAAATTTATAGCATCTGAAGTAAAGAATCAAATGCAGAAACATATGGAGGAAACACAATCTAAAAAACACTCTGCAGTAAAAGAATTAATAAATGCTTCTAAAGTAGACATTGGGGCCCCAAGACCTCTGAACCAATGAGACTTTTGAGACTCTCTAGGCAATCCATCCCAGATCGACCCTCCCTGCAACTCCCCAGAGCCCCTGGCGCCAAGGCTGCCGAACCAGTAAGAAGTTTTATGACTCTTCTGGCAACCTGATACACTCGTGCCTGGCCTGGTGAATGTATGGGAGAACTACTGGCTTCCTGGAGCACATAGGTGGACAGTGCCAGCCGGAACACCCCACTCCCAATACCTCCCGCCTAACGAGTGAGAAGTTTTGTAACTTCCGGCACCCGATGAAACCCAGCAAAGCCCAGGAAGAGCTTCTGTGCTCCCTGGCCTAGGGGACAACACAAGACTCACAGTTGTATCAGAAGAGTTGCAGCAAAAAGGAACTAAACAGAAAAGCTAGATATAGGCCAGACATAACTGTATAATCTCAAACTTAATAGACTGGCACCCGAATCTCATTACATGCTAAGGTTCTAACTGCACCAAAGCTCTACACTAAAGATCAGAGGTCAGTGCTATACAAAATGACAAAGACAAGGAGCAAAATGCAATGGCAGGCCTCAAGCCCACCAATAAGTGTAGAGGACACTAGCTCAGCTGAAATGAAGGAATTAACAGAGGCGAAGCAAAGAAACAACAGCAGAAAGGTACAGAGGAACTCAGACCAGTACTCTGTAAAAGAGATCTTAGAGGATTTGAGAAAATAGAAAGATATTCCCTGTTTCTGGATGGAACAACACTGTGAAGATGGCCATACTCCCATAACTGCAGTACAGATTTAATGCAATCTGTATCAAACTACCACCAACATACCTCACAGACCTAGAGAAATCATTCCTAAAATTTATTTGGAACCAGAAAAGATCTAAAATAGCAAAGGCAATCCTGCATAACAAAGACAAGGCAGGAGGCATTACAATCCTTGACTTGAAATTATACTACAGAGCCACTGTGATAAAATCAGCATGGTACTGGCAATGAAACAGACCTGAGGATCAGTGGAATAGATCAGAAGATGCTGAACTGTGTACGAACACACTCAGCCACTTTATCTTTGACAAAGGAACCAAACAGACTCACTGGAAAAAAGATAGCCTCTTTAACAAATGGTGCTGGAAAAACTGGCTTTCTACACTCCAAAAACTAAAACTCAACTCAGGTCTATCACCATGCACTAAGCTAACGTCAAAATGGACTGATGATCTAAACATTAAATGAGAAACACTCAGTTTCCTGAAAGAGAAAGAAGGAGGAACTCTTGAAGATATAGGGGTAGGCAAAGGGTTCATGAACAAAAATGAAATTGCATGGGTAACACTTGAAAGAATTAATGACTGGGAACTCTTCTTATTCAAAAGTTTTTTCATGTCAAAAAATTACCAATAAAGTGAAAAGACAAACCACAAATTTGGAAAAAATAAATAAGTATTCAGATAAATGTCTGCACTCTAGAATTTTTAAAGAACTAAAACATGTTAGGGCCCCAAATTTTAACACCCAATCTAGAAATACACATCTGAGATTAACACAGACTTCTCAGAGGATGAAATTAAAGAAGTGAATAAATATTTGACAAAATGCTCCACATTATTAGCTGTCTGTGAAACAGAAATTAAACCAACACTGAGATACCACCTCACCCCAGGTAGAATATCTATCATAAAGAAATCAATCAGTAACAAATGTTGGAGGGGCTGTGGGGAAAAATGAACCCTTCTCCACTGCTGGTGGGAAAGCAGACTGGTGCAACCATTATGGAAATCAGTATGGAGACTCTTTAAAAAACTAGGACTGGAAATCCAAACAAGCTATCCCCTACTGGGAATTTTCCTGGAGGATCTGAAAACAACATATCATAGTGATATATATGTACCTATGTTTATAGCAGCACAATTTGTGATAGCCAAATCTTGGAAATGACGAAGATGCCTGTTACTTGAGGAATGGATGAAAAAAGATGTGGTATTTTTATACAATGGAGTATTACTCAGCTATAAATAATAATAAACTCAAAGAGTTCATATTCACATGGATGCCATTTGAAGATTTATTCAGAAGTAAAATAAACCAGACACATGTGTAAATATCATAGTTTCCCTAGTATAGGAACTCAAAAGAATAATTACAAACAGAAAGGTATAACACAATGAAAAGAAAAGCAAGAACTTGAAGTCTAGACAATGAAGAGAGAGCAAGGAGAAGAGCTAAGAAACATGACAGAGGCAAAGCCATACAGTCATATGTACAAGATGGGTAAGGCAATGATCCTGAGAATCTTCAGAAGATTTTCAAACCTAGCAGTTAATTTGGAAGGATTCTCACCCTGAGTATATATGCTGATACCTGTGAACTAAACAACTGCACTGAAGATGGCAATTTGTAATAGTAGGTTCATGCTCACAGTGCCTGTCATTCTAGTCTTCTGAATACGTACTGCTTGTCATGACAGGCCAGTTGCTGCCATGCTGTCTCTCATGTAGATTTTTTAAAAAAGGAGGGTGGTGGTGAATGAAGGCAGGAAAAGGAGTGTTGCGGGACTGTCCTGCTACAATGCTGTATATAGTTAGATTCCTAAACTTATGCGTAAACATATATAATTGTTGATTCCTATGTTTAAAATATATTTTAAATTTTTAAATTTTTTAACATTATATTTTGTAGGTATTTAAAGTTTAACATATCAACACTCGATGAAAAAATACCTGTTCCATGTTAAGCCTAAGATGTTTGATATTCAGGCAGTTAGTGAGGTTAAGCTCAATAGCCTAGGTTGTACTGTAATAACAATAAGCTTCTCTTCTTCTGGACTGTTAACAGCCTAAATCTGCAGACCAAAAATTAGAGAAAGAGTGCTGCAAGGACAGCCAACATTTTGCCCCTAACTTTTCGAGGCCAATTAGGACTCAGGACATGTAAGAACCTGTACTGTAACATCATGCAACTCAGTTGTGTCCTAAATTTTCTGATCAAGGAGCTTATGGGGCAAATGAGGAAAGTGATCGATGATGTAGAGTGTGCCTAAGGAGAGTCACATGGAGAGAAAGCATTCTCTCAAGCTTTCACAGAGAGCAAATTGGTCAAGCAATGGCCATGATTCATCCACATGGCTGACACAAAGGACCTACAAACTGGGTTTCAGGATAAACCTGAGGGGTTTTGACTGTTCTTAATTAGATACAAAAGCTACAATTCTTGTTACATAGGTCTTGCTTTATCTTGGTCTTAACCATCCAGCAGAAAAGTATAAAAACAAAGTATAGAAGTAAAGCTATACTATTATGCTGAGCTGCAAAAGACTCAAGTCAACAACTTCTGACATTGTCAGACATACAGAAAACCCAATACTATTATGGACTACTGGACTATTTTGGAATATTTTGCTGAATTCACACACCTATAATACTTAAATGACAAAACTAAACAAAAAAAGGGATACAATTGAATGACGATTTTTTATCTGTAGATTCAAAACAGTTAAGATAGATATATAGCTACATTCTCTTAATTCAATGAATCGAGAGATGTATTCTAATAGTGTTTGTAAATAGAATATCATGTCTGCATCTTGTACAACAAATAACCACTAAGAAGACAATATGCAATATATTGATTACTGAAACTATCCTAATAATTTGATTTGAAACTGTCTCATTGTTATTTGTTTTTCAATAAAATTATGGGAAAAATTCAAATAAGAAAAATTGCAAGTTATTACAAAATGTCCATCATATCTTCTGGAAATGTAGGTATAACCTATTAAATAGGTTCTATGCGAGGCGCTCAAGTTCAGTTTGGCTTTTAGATATTCTAATGCAAGACAGAGGAATCTGGCAGGTCTTTCACCTGTTGCTATGTCAGTAGGAACTGTTAGTAACTGTTATGGAGCCTTTATGGAGCACTTACTATATGCTAATCAAGTAGCTTTAAATGGATTACTTCAGATAATTTTCAAAAACACTGAATTTACTACTTATATTTTACATAAGATGAAACTGAGAAACAAACAAAAAAAGGCAGTAACATTAATAGCTTATACTGTCCTATAATGTTGGAACTGTTTCAGATAAACACCATGCTTTACTTCACATTGCTAACATCACTGCATTGCAAATGTTCACTCTTCGGGTTAGGACTTGATGTGGGCAGGTAATGTGGAAAAAAATCAACAGATTTCGTACTTGCTGAAAACTCTAATGTGTAACTTAATTCAGTGGGATGCTGTGTGAATGGATAGCACCATGACATTACAAAAGACAAATAAGATATCTAAAATATCTTTCGGAAAGAAATATTGAAAATTTTTTTCTGAAATATAATAAATCTTATCTCTAGAACTGACTTTTGATCCTGTTTTGTATTTTTAATCACATGTTCAGTACTTTCAACTTGAAGTCCTTCAATAATTCAAATTATAGCCAGCACAGAAAAGTTTGTACTGTCCTCTCACTGTTATCATGATCTCATACCAAGGCTCAAGCTTAACAATCATCTTTCACATTTTCCCCAGTCTTACTACTCAGGTCAGAGGCTGCCAGACTGAGGAATACTCTTTTTAATATAATCTCTTAACTGCATATGCGTAACTCATCTGTTCATACTTCCATTTATTTAGGCAACACTTCTTAAGTGTGTACTTTATGTTATACAGTAGAAGTGCTAAAGCATCCATAAGAAATGAATCATATTCTTGGGGCTGTTGTTTATATATGAGATCAATGATAACTCAATTATTCCAATGGTGGAGCCCAGCAGACATTCTTATGCCTCCATTAACATCCTAATTCATGTTCAGATTAAATGAGATGACGGAGAGGCATGGAGAGAACTTAATATAAGGCAATGTCTTTCTCAGGCATTTGTAAAACTATTCAACCTAACTTTTAACTATTCTTCCTATCTTCATTTTCTATTTACTTCAGTTCATCTCACAGGCAGTGTTCATATCAGCCTCACTAAAGCACAGAATATATAAGTACTTGTAGTTTTGTAAATGCACCTTGCATCCCCTGCCTCTAAGTCGTTGCATGTGCTGGGCCGTTTCCCTAGCACACTCTTCCTACTGCTTCCTGACTGTCATGTGCCCAGTTGGGTGTCCCATGACTTGCGTGTCTCTTTATCCAGGGACCCTTCTCTGCCACAGCTGCACTTGATTTCCTTTTTCTGGGCTGCCACACCTTTTACAGCCACAGACTTCTCTATTGATAGGTCTATATGGTACTGATGTTTTTCAATGAACAGTGATAACCTATCGTATGGAAGAAAAAATTTCCAGCTATACCTGGGAACTAATGTCTACAATGTATAAAGAACGCAAAAAAATTAATTCCCCACCCAAAGAAAAGACCTAATAAATACATGAAGACATGTTTCACATTGCTCGCCATCAGGGAAATGCAAGTTAACCAAACACTGACATTCCATCTTATTTTAGGGCAAAGAAAAACACTTTTACATTGTCGGAGGGAATGCAAACTAGTAAAATCCCTATGGAAAGCAGTACAGATAATTCCCAAAAACCTAAAACTAGAAATGTACCTCAGCATACTTGTTTTAAAACTGTCTTCTGTGTACTCTATATATTTAAAAACAAGCAAACAAAAATTTTGCCTTTTTTTCAAGAGTTCTATTAAGTCTATACTTCTAAAATACCTGAATTTTCTATGTTGCAGCACATCAGCTAGATTAGAAATGCGAATAATTGTCATTTTCAAACTACAGTCTTACTTCAGGGTCTATTCAATACTTAAGTTGTTCATGAAGTTTGGTCATAATCTTTTTAAAACAGCTTTACTTCATTGTTTCAAATATTTATTTGAACTACTTTAGTTCATAGTATTATCATTTTCTCTCTTAAAATACAATTAAGCCCCTTTGTAGTGATAGTTATGTTTTGTACATCTTTGACTTCTACCTGAAATATGTAATGATGCAATAACTGTGGTGCATGTAGTTAATATTTTAATATACTATGAAATTACAATTACAACACTTGTTAAAAGGGTTACAATGCATTAATTATTTTAAGTTATCTTTTATTGAACAAATACAGTTGGCTGAACAAGAGGATGAAACAATTGCAATGGTAAAAAAAGGGCTGTAAAATTACATGATGCGTGTATTACATTAATATAACAAGATGATAAATCTTACAATGGAGTGCCCACCTTTGACAGGTGTAGACAAAGGAAGGGGTATAGAAAGAAAAAATCATGATGTGTGTGTATAGACAGTACAGTTGGGATAGATAACGCTGTGCTTCTACATAATCCTATGAGAGGCAAGATTTGCACTGATGGGGGTTGAACAGGATATTATGTTGGCTTCTAGTACTATGGTCATCCATTAGGAAAATAATTATTGAAGTTTTGATATAATTCAGGTATAAAAAATAAGATAAGTAAACAGCTACACTCTTAATTTAATGATGAGACATCTGCTATAATAATGTCTGTAAGTATAATATCATGTATGCACCTTGTACAATACCAAAACAGTATGAAAACAGTTTGCAATGTATTAATTTATCAAATCTGTCCTGTTAAGGTGTCTTGAAATTGTCTGATTGACATTTGTACTTCAATAAAATAAAAAATAAATTAAAAAAGATGATAAATCTTAAAGACAAATTACTAGCAAATTAGAATACAGATCTCTCTATTATGAAATACACTTAGTCTGATCCAAGATGAATCTTACTCAGGCATCAATAACAAGAAAAAGACAAAGTATTCCATGAGTCTAAAACATAACCTGTGCATCTGTTAAGATAAAATTACAGTACATACTTGCTGCACAAGACCGAAGGCCACTTAGTTCTCTCCTTCACTGTTCTTCAATATGATGGATTTCGTTATATTTAGTAAATGAATGGTCTGGAAAACTAAGTTTGAATTATATCCAATAAGCATGTTTGGCAGTTAATCTCGCTCCTGAACTTAGTTTATGATTATTTCTTACCCCTTTCTGTTTATCATCAACTGAATAGCCAATCTGAATACAAAGCACTCTAAGCAAAAAGTGTCTGTAGAGTTGTCAGAGATCCCTTAGTTGACAATTATGACATGAATCATAACCAGATAATAACAATTATGATTTTTTTTTGGTGTACCTGGGGATTGAACTCAGGCCCTTGTGCTTGCCAGGCAAGTGCTTATTCTACTGAGCCAACTCCCTGGCCCCACAATTATGATTCTTGGTCTTTAAACTTTTCCACCCTTTATCTTCTGATATTACTATGATTTCTTTTCTCTGAGTTCATGTTCACAATTTCCTGAGAAGGAATGAATATAATTTAAATAATACAAGCTTATTATTACTCTAGTGTGGTTCAAAGTTTTCCACAAATTTACTTCTTGCAGAGCCATTCCTTATATAGAAAAGATGATCACTTTCTACAGTCACTTTTGGCCATGAATTTACTTTCTCAGGGTTTCAACATAAAACAGTAGGTTCACATAATATTAAGTTAATACAAACAGAACTAAGATAAGCATTTTTAATTTATCTCAACCAAAATTCCATTCTTATCATACTGTGTTCTTCCTAGAGTCATTAGAGTCATTTCCTTCTGTATAGATAATTTCATAAATTGGCTCACTTATTAGATAGGAATTAAAAGAGTTTTTCTTTTTATTACTACCATTCCATTTTATTCAAGTTTTCACATCCTTTGTAAGGATAACTCAGTGATTTAAAGTTGGCTCATAAATCTGAGATGTACAAAGTAAAGACTATTAGAGGGCTGGGGAAATGGCTCAGTAGAATAAGTGTTTCCCTGCCAAGTGCAAGGGCCTGAATTCAATCACAGGTTCCGCAAAAGCAAAACAAAACAAAACAAAAACCTAAAGACTATTATACTTATATATTGCATAAAACAAGAGAACATTCATTTCTATCTGGATGTTAATTTGCAGAACAATATGCATCAATGGTGAAGGCATTAAAAAAATGGAAAACATAGCATTTTTAAAGAAAAAATAGGGCCGAGGAGATAGCTCAGTAGCACTTGCCTGGCAAACACAAGGACTGAGTTCAATCCCCAGTTCTGCAACAAAAAAAAAAAAAAAAGGAAAAGAAAAAGAAAAGCAAAAAGAAGTAAAAAGAAAAAGGTAGATCCTATAGAAGAATTAAGCAAGTATTAAGACAATATTAAATATTAAGATACTAGGTCAAATATTCCTGAAAAACTTCAACTCTTCTACCTTATTTTGACAAATATCTAAAATGCATAGGAGATAAAGTAGTTGCATTTTCTGCAATCAGGTATTCTGCTCAGTGGTTAAAGTCTTGGGCAAGTTATAGCTAGTAACTAAGTTGAATATGAAAAAGACTAAAAAAGCCTATAGAATTAGTTTGTCCATTCAAAACATCTAATGTAAGACCTCATTTCATCGATCCTCTAGCCTGCTGTGCTGGCCCTGTCCCTGAGGTGCGGCGTGAGGGTGAATGAGACTGGGCATGGTGGCATGCGCCTGTAATCCCAGCTCTTGGGAAACTGTAAACAGGCTGATCAGTATGAGTCCAATCTAGTAGTGAGACCCTGAACACCCTGTAAACCCTTCCCTAAAAAGTACAAAAAAAAAGAAAAAATAAAGACCTCATTTCATATGAGACATGTTTCCTCTTTTCAAAGCAATAGAAAAAAAATTAAAGGAATATATGTTTTATTATAAAAAATTTCAAGGCAGAAAATGAGATAGTTCAGTGGACCAAGCATCTGCTTAAGCAAGGGCAGGGACTGAGGTTTGATCCTAGGTACCAGGTGCCACTCTGGCCCCACCCGAGTGCACTGAGACAGCCACTGTGACTGGGCGTGGTGGCACATACTTGTAATTTTAGTGCTGGGGAGGCTGAAAACAGGAGGATCACTACAAGTCTGAGATGCATAATGAGATGTTGTAGCAAGTACATAAAAATAAAATAACTAAAAGAAAATAAAAAATCTCAAGTCCCTCTTGAGAGAAAAGTATATTCAGAAAGCTATTTGTCTCATACAATATTTGTGGCAAAACATTTAAAGCCACTGGCAGCCAGTTCCTGTTTATTTTCAGTATGACAGTAAACATGAAATTATTCATTTTTATGAGGTCAAGAATGCAAATTTCAGTCATAGAATGAGAGTCCCAAGTACCAGGGTTGGTTTTGTAGTGACCATTTATGAATTCAGGCTGTTGCTATACTATTAGATCATTAAAGAGTTTTTATGTCATTTCACTAGTGTCTTCTTTGACAGAAGGCATTTAGTGTATTTTCTGTTTGTTAAAAAACTACAGCAAAGTAATTTTATTGTTTATTTTTTATAAATTCTTGGCAAAAATAATTTATATAAGACCACAGGTAAGCATCCTACATAGCTACTGAAGTAATTAAATTATTATCTGCTGATCATGAAAGAGCTGTGTCTAGCACCTCGGGATGTGAAGTCATACGAATAAACTGAGGACTTTCACATACCTGAGCCTCATTCTGCTTTGAGGACTGCTTTGACATTGATAATTATTTCTATCTATATATGACAAAATTGGAGTTTAGAAAAGATGAGAAATTTGCCAAAGGTCACATGGCTATCAAGTTTTAAGGCCATGTCTGAAGTCAGATCTGGTCCCTAGTCTAGCAATTCTTTGTTCTATATCACATCTTAAAAATAGCAGTCTACATTGATGCAAATTTAGATCAATATAAAATATATGGACACAACTCAAAGATTCAAGAAAGCATCTCAAAGAGCAAAAATTTGGAAAGCCACATTTTTCATATCTGAATTTGAGATACTTCGGTAGTTTTAGGAAATTCTCCTGCACTAATATATGATGAAGAGTTCTAAAACCTTTTTGAAGCCAGGCACGGTGGTACGTGCCTGTAATTCCAGTACTCTGGGCAGGAGAGGCAAGAGCATGGTAAATTTAGGGCTGGCCAGGGAAATTCAGCAGCTTACCAAGACCTAGCCTCAAAAAAAAAGGGTGTTGGGGATGCAACTCAGCGCAAAGGCCCGGAGTTCAGTCTCCCGCACCACACACTCTGAGTGCGCATGTGCACGAGCAGACCAAAAATGAAAGATTAAAAAACAAAATAAAACAAAGACTGGCAAATAACTTGGTGGTCTAAGTACCTGCCTGGCAAGTACAAGGACCCAGGTTTGATGCCCAGTACTGCATGCCATGCTGACCACAAAAACCAGGCGTGGTGGCACATGCCTCTAATCCCAGAGCTGAGGAGGCTGAGACAGGAGGATTAGTATAAGTCTAAGCTGTGTAGTGAGACCCTATACCAACTTAAAACAAAACCAAACAACAACAAAAAAGCCAAATCCTTTGGTGAAATCTGATGTATAGTTTTGTTGGAACAGTAAAGGGCAAGTGCATATATAAAATGGAGCAACATGGCAAGATTGGTTTATTTCCATATGAAAAGATTTCAGAATGTGTATGACATGACACCAAAGGTCACAGAGCTATCAGTTTTAAAACCATGTCTGCATTTCGTAACATTAGGCCATATGAGAGACCTGGATTTTTCTGACTCCTAACTCTTTAGGCCAAGGACAAAACCTGCAACTTTTGCCTCTTTTATTTTAATGCCTGATTCTCCAGTGACAAAAATGAAAAGAGTAATTAGACTATGTGGGTCTCTCTCTAACTTGGTTGGCCATTTCTCTTAACAGCACAATTACCCTGCTAATGAGATTAAATTTGCTTTAACTAGAGGATTATCTCACCGCAGAGCCCACCCGCTGGCTGGTTCCCACAGGATCCACAGCTCTGCTGGTACACCCATCTAGCATTCATTTACCTTAATGAAAGCCAGACATAACAACTGAGCTAGTACAGAAGGGAAAAACACAAGGGCTTTGTTTATATTGAAAAAGAGCCTCATTTAGTCAGTCTGAATCTTCCTAATACCCAGTGAAATATTTATTAAGCATACTAGCACAGCAAGTCAGGAAGTCTTATTTGCATTAATTTAAACTATAAATACTTGAAGTTAGATTTCATGACTAATGTCATCATTTTAGAAGAATCTACAAGAGTATGATAAACAAGAGAAACATTAGTAAAATGAAATATTCCCAAACTCGAGGGTGGTAGATATTTTTGCTCACACTACACAATTGTTTTTCAACAATATATAATTCATTATCTTGTTACATTTGTAACAGTATAAAGAATTAAAATGATGTCTTATCTCCTTCTATCAGGATTATAGAGAATATATCTGTGCTGTTCATCAGGTTGAACCAAAAATTAGTTATGAGGAGAGTTGGATAACCATTTATTCACTCACTTACTGTAAATTTAATGGGTTTGCTGCATGTCAAACATGATTAGATATGAACAAAAAACATCAATTAGAAACAAACAAAAAACAGAACTTCACATGTTGGTCCTGCTGTTTAGGAGCTTAGGGTAAAACCATGTTGAATCAAACCAAAATTCACATCATAGTAGTGGTCAAGAAATAAAATTAAAGGCTTGCAAATAGAATGGTTGGATAAGGGAGAAGTTGAGAAGACAGAAGAAAAATAGGCATGAACAGAATTGGAAATATCAGAGTAAATTACATCTATTACTAGTAAGTGATCACAATTTTTATACATAGTATTTACTTTTATACTTAATATTATGTTTTATTTCATTACATACATATAAGCCTGAACTAGATTCTCATACAGTTTTTACTGGGGTTGTAGTGGATAGAAAATAATATAAAACCATTGGTCCAAAGATAAGAACTTTAAAATTATAATCCAGAGAAGCTAAGAGCACTAATGATAGAGATCATCATCTTAACATGTTTATATATACTTTCTCCCCTACCCCTTTACAGACTCTAGGTTCTTTGAGGGTAGACTACAGGTTAGATTTATTATTGCATCCCCTACTCTGCCTATCAGAGTGTATTAGTAGATGCTCATAGCAAGCCTCATGCATGAAGTGAAATTTAAGCCTGTTCTGATAATGGCAATGGTGTTATTAGTTATTTAGGGGTATTTTGGGAAAAAATGCATTTTTTGTTGGCTATTGCTTTTGATCATGTTATGTTTATATCTCTGTACCCATTAGAATTAGACCTAACTTCATTTGTGCAAGCGCTAATTAACTCACATTTCTGAGTCTCTATATTCAGAAGGCATCCCGGAATTATGGACAATATTCCTGCTAAAACAAATTTGTGTCTCCTGTTTGGATCTGCAGTGGATGCCGGACAAGGTGAGTAGGTCTACTGAAAACAAATATAAAATATTTGCCCAACAGCAGAACACAAACATGGGGTGGGTGTGGAAAGCTAGTAAATAATATGTAATTCACAGCTAATAAAAGAAAACTCTTTCTGAAAATAGCTTTCCATGCCTCTCATTTCATCATTCTCCTTGGGAATGAGTACAAGAATAAACAGTACTCTTAAGAAAGCAGAAAGAGTGGGAGAAGCATCACCTTCATGCTCTAATCACTCTGGCTCTGTACGCCATGCTGTGTGACCTGTTCTCACTATGTTAAAGAAATTGGTGGGTGTTTTGTCATGCAGGTTGTGGCTCTTGGCCAGTTGCCATGCAATAATTCTTTTCTTCAATCAGGAAAATATGGCTTTAATAAACTTCAAAACAACACAGGACCGTTTTATTCCCCATGATAAGTTAGGTAAGTTAAAATGCTACAACAAAAGTACGAGATGTTCTTCAAATTTTTATATTTTGCTCTGAGTCTTGAGAAGTTATACGTGGCTGGCACTGTGCAGTATTGTAATTGGAGAATAAAAGATGTTTGCCTGCCAGGAACCCACACTGTGGAAAAAATTATAATTAGATGTTGATACTGACAGTTACTTAGATCAACTAAACTTTGAAAGCAATGGCCAGGGAATGTCCAAGAAATGTTTCCGTGAATGAACTACTTTTGGATGGATCAGCCTGTCCTGAGGAGAAGGCTGGGGCAGCATGTGGTACTGTGATTCAAATAGCAGTCCCTGCATCTGCCTAAGCTTGTCTAAGCAGGCACTTTAGACCACTGAGCTATCTTGCTGGGCCCATAAATGAACTTTATGATTACCATTCCTAAGACTGTCTGACATTTGAAACAAAAGAAAGGAAATTTACTTTCAAACTAGGGCTAGTTTAAACTGAGCATATGTGAAGGATTGAAAATTTGGTGCACAAATGTCACTTAAAAATATGACTATGACTTGATATTTTATGAGCCAATATAACTAAAAATAATGTTTACTATTAAGAGTTGCAAGTCTTTCATTAAAAGTATCAAAATTAACCAAAGTGGCTAATAAAAACAAAAATCTCTTTCTTTTCAGTGAATTAATTCTCTATGAAATGCTGTCATACAAATGCAAAAGAAGCAGAATAGTTAGAAACTGGACCATTGAAGAATAGACAGTATTTATTTTCAAATATATAAATGTATAAATCTATCCATTGTAACTATGATTTTAAGAGGTCCATAGTGGATGACAAACAGGTGATAATCTTAAATAACATAATATTAACATTCCAAATTTGTTTTCAGTATTTTTGAGGCATAGTCATCACCTAATTCAACACTACTGATAAGTAATGGTGCTATAGTAGGACTTTCATTTGGGAATGGAACACGTTTGACTGTTAAGTATAATTTAGACAAGGAGGAAAGAAGATTGGATGGTACGGTTGATGTATGAAAGAGTACACTCTAAAAAGCTATAGTTAGCTGATTCACTAAGTCTTTGGTATTTAACATGCATCTCTGAATGGACATTGGTTCCTTTAAACTACTTTTATGCAATCAAGCACGGTGAAAGGGCAGTATCATGTTGATACTTAGCTAACCTGATAAGTAATTTTCATGGAAACGTGCTCATATCTGATTTTTAACCCTGGGTAAAACAACAGATTCTAACACACGTATCACTGTGACTCTAGGTACCGCTTACCAAAGCATTACCTGTCTTTCAAAAGTTCAGTTTCAAGTTTATTGCCTGCAGTCTACATTAATCTTCCCTTCCCTAGATATCATAATCAAATAATTATGTGTTTATATCTCACTATTCACTGTCCTCTATTGTTTCTCACTTAATTGCTTCTCTCTAATAAAGTATTTCCATTTCCCTGGGTACAGAAATTGTGCCTTTATTTTTTTCCTATATTTCCTATGGTTCCTAATATAGTCTGCCACTTACATTTATAACTCAAAGGCAAAATCTTTTGGACAATAAAATATATAGAAGAGAACACAGGGATTAGGAGTAGAGAAGCCCAGGCTTCCCAGACACTAAACTGTGGAAAGTCCCTAATATTCATATTCCTAATCTTCAAAATGAAGAAATAAAACCTACTTACCAGGATTGTTATAAGGTTTTCAGTGATGTACATTTTCCAGTAGTAACATATAGTCAAATAATGTATATGTGCATATAAGTATATGTAAAAATGTATATAAGTACAGCAATTAATGTAATACCTACATTATATACTAGCTATATATGAAAGGTAGCATTAAATAGCCCAGTTCACCGCCCCCGCCCAGCTCCTGAGACCGGCCAGAGACAGCGCGGCCGACTCCGCCATCTTGCTCCATCCCGCCCGCCCCAGCCCAGCTCCTGAGACCGGCCAGAGACAGC
>PVKA01037981.1:0-20596 GCA_004027165.1 Ctenomys sociabilis | reverse complement strand
ATCCTCCTGCCTCAGCCTCCCGAGTGCTGGGATTATAGGCATGCGCCACCACGCCCGGCTACTTATCTTATTTTTTATACCTGAATTATATCAAAGATTCAACAATTATTTTCCCAGTGGATGACCGTAGTACTAGAAGCCAACATAATATCCTGTCCAACCACCATTAGTGCAGCTCTTCCCTCTCATAGAATTATGTAGAAGCACAGCGTTATCAATCCCAACTGTACTGTCTATACACACACATCATGATTTTTTCTTTCTACACCCCTTCCTTTGTCTACACCTGTCAAAGGTGGGCACTCCATTGTCATTCAACTAACTTAGGTGCTTGAACTCGACACCACAATCCAACACAGTCCAGCATTCTACAACAACAGTGAGTTATTCAAAGAGGTTGTTGACCATAGCCACTTACAGCTCAGTTTAATATTATGGCCCCATGATGTATACTTCATTTTTATACTTTTATGATGGATGGTTAAGACCTAGATAGATCAAGACTTATATACCAACACATGAGCTTTATATTTCCTATGTGGTCAGTGAAGTCCTCTCAGGGTTTATCTTGTAGTCCTGTACATTATTCTGTAGATCGAGACACCTTTAACTATGTGTTCTGTGGAAAATGTGACAGAGGTTTTAGCAGAATTTTTATCCAGTAATGCCAATTTTTAGTCAAAACCTAAACCTCTTTTTGTTAGTGTCGCATGTTCACCAGTGTACCTAATGATTAATTAATAGCATTTTAAAAATTGCTTAGCCTAGTTGTAAGTCATTGATTTGCAGTATGGTATGAGAATATTCACCACTGGAATTCGCAAAATATGCCTCAGATTATCTACATTATTGAAGTTAGAATAAATATAACAAGAATTCCATTAAACATATAAAGTACTTATATTATTACCCTTATCATTATATAGAGATCAACATGTAGGATTTTAATCTTAAAAGACCATAAAATAAGAGATACGTAACTAGACAGTTGTATCCATTCAACTACGCTTCCGAAACTAGCACCGTTTTCTGTAAAAATAGTTCTGAGTACTATAGCTTTGAGCTTTCTAACACAGATCACTATAACATTTTTAAATTATGTAGGCTCACTCTGCCACCTCTGTATGCCATTTGCTCTTGGAGTGTGTTTATGAACTGAAAATTATTCCTTGTAAAAGTTTGGATAATAAAAAAGATTGAAAGTGTCAGCTAAAATGTCCTATATGAACTTGAATTTCCCCACCCTGTCCCCATTATTATTTATAATTGTAAGTTTGCAAGTGCAGTTTATTTGCACCCTGCGTATTGCCAAGTTTTACTCATGTACTTTATAAATGGAATTTGTTTGAATCTAATTTTTGTAATTTAGATAATAGTTGTTTGTATTCAAATTCAAATTTGAGGGACTCCTTTGTGATGCATTTGTAATCCAAGTCATTCCCAAAAGTTATGTAACTAGAAACTAAATAGAGTGATCTTATATGAAAAGCGTAGATTGATGTCTGATCATGCCTCCTAACTAAAAGATGTACCTAGTCAGCCTGTAAAATATGTCTAGAGGCCCTGAGATTATTCTTTTTGTAAGAGTAGCTATTCTAGAGATGAGTTACTAAAAGAGAAAAAGAAAAGTAAGAATGGAGGAAGTTGGCAGGGAGAATTGTCGCTGGACTCAGCTCTTTTGATCTTTTTTCTAAAGATAGTTTTAAAATATTGTCTGAGCTAGCTAATGTAGCCCAGAAGTGCTTCTCTATATTCTCTTCTTTCCCAGTGATTTCAGTAATGTTTTCGTGAACTAAAATATATAAGCAAAACCCAGAAATCAGCACTGGGCTTTAATATCAAGTTGAAATTCCTGATTCTCCAAGGGTTATTAATATATTGCTGATCTCAATATCAGAACTAAATTGCTGTGCCAGGGCTGGACTGGTAAATTTTTAATAGAGATGTCACTTATGAGCAAGTCCTACTCTAACATACTGGAATATCATTTGTTCTTTGAGAGTATGATTTATTCTACTTAAATGTAAGCACTGTAAAAGAGATGTGTTGGTCTCCTTTTACTGTAAGGTACATGAATAGGCCTACTGCACTCTATTCAATAGGTGTATTCAAGAGCCATTATGCCTACATATTCAGGGTTCTTCTGTAAGTGATAAATAATATTGATACATGAAAATTACAAATCTTTGCTAGAGCTTAACAATTGAGTACTAAATCATTTCATTACTCTTTGCTGATAACATACTCTAGATGAACAAAAAAGCCATTGCTACATTTAAAACCTATTTTGTGCTTTTTACAGCAAGGTAAGCAAATGCGCCTTTGAAAGAAAATACGCAGAGCATTCCCTTTAGAGTCCAAAGCACCACTTCAAAATATAATTCGATTTTCAACACAGAATATTTAGAACCTCTTTCCTGGCAAGCTATAGTGTGTTCCACGTGTTTGTTACAACTACAATAGAACAGTGATGAAAAGTAATTCTTCCATCTGTGTTTTGGAAAAAAAAAAAAAAAAAAAAAAAAACACTCACCCTAAATTGTCAGTGTACATTGAGAGGCAGGTCATTATGCGGTAGGAGGCAAAGAGGAAGGCTGCTCTAACTCACTCACGTGACTGCTACATCCCCAGCATGGCTATTAGTACCTTGCAGGCACTACAGGTAAACTCCTTGCTGGATAAAGTGCGGCTGAGTGATGTTTCCACTGGGTTGAACACAAAGAGAATTCTCCTCGGGATTTTACTGCCTTTTCTTTTATTCTAACAAAAATATTTGAAAAGTGATTCCTATAATAAATCTTTCCTTTTCCTTTGCTCCCTCAACGACAGTTTGCTCAAGCGCATTGTTCCCTCCAGCTTTCTGTCATTACATAGGATTGCCTTATATTTGGTAGCACTTTCAGAGCAAGTTGCAGTCGATTTTATATTTGTTATAGATATAAACTTGCAGTCAGATTTTATTATACTATTCATGACCAAAACAAAACAAAGTACATGCAGTGAAGTCATGGGAAATATGTAGTGAACTTGACATGGCAGAAAATTATTTGAAGAATGCATTTTGTTTTATAAAAATGTTTTTCACCATAAATTATTACCATTTAGGATGTGTTAAGCTTATGTGAAATAAGACGAGTGTTTATCACAATTTCTGAGATGTTTATAATAAAAGATTTAAAGACATCATTGCTTTTTCCTATTTCACAGGAGTCTGTCACACAGGTAGAAAGGATGCGAAGAAGATTCCAGTAATTCAATTGAGGAGATTCCAACAACTAGTACAGTTGTAATCCTCCAAGAATCTTTCACTATGGTTGTGGTCTTAGGCTTAATATGTCTGAAATGAAATACCTACAGTATAGAAGCTCTACATAATAGAAGTTGGTTTGAGTGGTAAAAAATAAATAAATAAAAGCCACTAGGCAGGTCATAATTTCTTACCTATAGTGACATCTTTGTCATATTTCAGTATAGGAAATGAACAGTGACATAAAGGAAGAGTATTTTTCCCTAATATGGATTCATTGAAAAACTCTTCCTTCCTGTATTGTTTCTGGGGTCTCTTTGCAATGTGACCCAGCTGTTGATGACAGTGTTTAGATGCTCCACTGACACAGGAAAATGAGACAGATTTAGTTCAGAGTTCATTATTTATAACACATATTCCAAACTGTGCATGCTGTCCGAATTGATTCCTTCATGGAGTTAAAGCAAGTTCACTAGTCATTGACACTTCTGAATATCCCATGTGTTATCGAGCTGCTTATGCTGTCTGGGTCACTTCAAGTGCCCAAGGTAAATTGTTTTGAAGCACAGACTGCTTGAGAATCATTTGATAAGAAGGACATGGAAATTTTTTATGTAAAACATGATCTGTGAAGTACATCATACCACCTTGCTCATCAGTTCTCCTATAATAATGATACCTGTTTCCAATGCACTGACAGATTCCTGGTGCAGTCAGAGTTCCTAATTATGTTTACATTACTAAGGCATATAGCAAAGGAAAATTAGAGATGTCTTCTCTATGACTACAGATTTTAAGTAAGCAGTTAGTGGAAGCCTGTACCCTAAAATCTTGACCACAGCAAAAAGAGATGCATTGAATGGGCTACAAATATGACATCAAATACTGCAATTTGAATGAGATAAACAGTTGTTAATAGCAGCTGATAAACTTTATTAGTAGTTTTGGTCTGTTATATGTCACCTACAAGGAACAAAACATTTTAACAGTTTCTATACTATGCCAAAAGTCAAAAGAGAAACAAAAGACTCTGATCAAGGGAGAATCAGACTTTTCAAAGCTTATTTTCGGATAGCAACTCAGATTATAGATTTATTTGAGTCTGAAGTATAACCGTATCAACTGCTTTAAGACTTTGACTTATCAAATTTAAAAACAAAAGGATAAAAACAGTTTCTTCTTGATATCATCTTAGAAAAGAGACATTGCATCTTAGAAAATATAGAAATACAAGCTAAAATTTCAGAATTATGAAGAATACAGGTTAAATGTAATTGTTCAGCACATGTTACCTGCTTAATAACTGATCTTGACTCACTTTCTGCAGCATCTCAAAGACTTTGTGTATTTTAAACTTAATTCCAACAGTATTTTTGAGAATTTTTTCCCTGATGTTTTTCTGGGGGATAGTATAATTAAAATAATGACAATTGTGTAAGTTCCCCTAACATATGTGGCAATGTAGCAGCAGAGATAAGAACTTAGAACTCAGAGCTTGGCTTTCTGATCTCAAAACCCAGTTTTGTGGGTCAGTGAGATAGTTCAGCAGACTAAGGGCCTGCTTTGGAAAGTGCAGAAGCTGGGGTCGGATCCCTGGTCCTACAAGCCATGCCAGCCCTGCCCCCAGGCAGCACTGAGCCACAACAGAATCGGGTGTGTGGGAGACACCTGCAATCCCAGCATTGGGGAGGCTGGGGAAACAGGAGGATCACCACAAGTCTGACCAAGGTAGTGAGACCCTGTACCAAATGCACAAATGAAAAAAAAAAGTTAATATGCAATGCAAAGATTGAAAGAATTGTACCTCTTTTCTGTGCTTTATTTCCTTCACATAAATATAGCAGGAAAGATGACCATGAGTAAGAATTTATCCAGGTCAAAAGTCCAGTGGAAACACTTAACAGAGCTAGCATCTAGCACATGTTTCCTCAGTGTTAACATTCACTAGGATAAATAAAAATTGTTTCACTATATTACCAAATTTTCAGTGACTCATCCACATGGCTGACACTGACAAAAGATCTACAAAGTGTGCTACAGGGCTACAGGATTAAACCCTGAGGGGACTTGACTGACCTTATCAGATACAAAAGTTACATTTCTTGTTATATAGGTCTTGATCTTAACCATCCAGCAGAGAAGTATAAAAACAAGATATATAAAGTAAAGCCATATTAATATGCTGAGCTGTGAAAGGCTCAAGTCAACAACTTCTGCAGATAACCCACTACTGTTGTGGACTGCTGGACTGTGTTGGATTGTTTTACTGAATTCATGCACCTATAGTGTTTAGATGCCAATGGAACACCCATCTCTGACAGGACTAAACAAAAAAATGGGATACAAAGGAAGGATCATTTTGTATCTGTATATGCAGAATAGTTAGAATAGTTATACAGTTACTTTTGCTTAATTTGATGAAAAGAAAGATTTGTGCTAACAGTGTTTGGACAGGATATCCTGTCTGGTCTTGTGCTATGGATAACCACTAAGAAAATAGCAATGTATTAATTATTGAAACTGTCCTAGTAATCAGCTTTGAAACTATCTCATTGATATTTGTTTCTCAATAAAATAAAATTAAAAACACAACAATTTCAAATGATGTACTTCAGATCTTTTCTTCTGTGTTTCCAATTTAAAATGGGATTTCCAAAAATAAAAATAAAAAAGACAGAATCTGCTAACATAATGGCCTGTGTTAGAGGAAGGCATAGGATTTTTCCCCAAGAGCTATGAAATCATAAACTCTGCTTAGCAGAAACACACACACACACACACACACACACACACACGCACACGCACACACACTCACAGAAGCACGCACATAGGCACACACATGCATGCACACCTTGATATCATCTTAAAGAAGAGACACTACATCTTAGAAAATACTGAAATACAAACTCAAATTTCAGAATTATGAAAAAGGCAGGTTAAATGTAATTGTCCAGCACATGTTACCTGCTTAATAACCGATCTGACTCTCTTTTTGCAGCATCTCAAAGACTTTGTATATTTTAAGCTTAATTCCAATAGTATATCAGTTTACTCCTGAGCATTTTTCCCCTAGTGGTTTTGGAGGGTAGTATAATTAAAATAATGCACACACGTAATATTTTAAATGGTAGAACATGTTCATATTTGGATGCATAAGCATGGAATTTTTTGGAGAAAGGCAAAAATGGATAGTGGAAAAAAGAGGCATAGATAGAAATGGATTTCATATCGTGAGTTTTTGAAAATTAAATGTGACAAAACTATAAAGATATTTTATAAAATCCTGTGTCCAAGTTAAAAAATAAGATAAGAAGAACATTAAGAAAGACAAAGTCTCACCACACAACACATCAGGATTTTCCAAAATAACTGCACTTTTTGTACATCTGAGCCACTTGCCTTCCACAGTCTCTGTCCCTGTCATTTCTGTTTTGCTCTGTGTATCGATCCTGTGCAAACATCATTGTGCACCCTCTCTGCCCAGTCAGTTCATGTCACCCATTGTCTTGAGACTTCTGGAAAAGAAAATGTTGGTTTTCTTCAAAAATTGTTGAAATTTTTTCTTATCCATTCCTCAGCTGATGAGTACTTGAGTTGTCTCCAAGATTTAGTTATTACAAATGGTGCACCTATAAGCAAGGGTGCATACAAATCACTGTGGGAGGATGCTTTCAGTGCTTTTGGAAAAATATCTAGGAGGGCAATAATTGGCTCGAATGTGACCTCCAATCTTGGATTCTTCGGGATCTCCACACTGATTTCCACAGTGGTTGCACCAGTCTTCACGCCCACCAACAGTGAAGAAGGGTTCCTTGTTCCCCACAGCCCCTCCAGTGTTTGTTATTGGTTGAGTTCTTGATGGCAGTAATTCTTTCTGGAGTGAGGTGGAATCATACTGTTCTTTTAATTCATATCTCTTGAATACCCAGTGATGAAATCTGATTATTAGGCTATTGTAAATATATGAAAAGTTTACCAAAGAAGAGGACATACTGGCAGATACCTCACTACCACATTAGACAAGTTCTCTGATGACTCTAGGGATTCTTTCTTCTGAAAATGTTTTCCTAGCATATTTAGTAAAAGCTAAAATCATGACAAAGAATTCATCAGTTCCCCCCCCCCCAACCCCGGTTCTTTCTTTACTTTTGTTTTGTGGCTGATTCTATATTCAAAATTTGTCAGGAAAGGAATTTTCTCACTGGGTGTATTTCATTTGATTTTCATCTATGATCAATACCTGCAGCTACATTCTATTTCTAATCCACCGTGTTTTAGTACTTAATGTCATGAATCATTCATGCTCATCTTAATATAACAGAGATATCTAAATATTAGTCACAGATTGTTCATATAACACCAGGAGACAAAGTGAGGCTTTTTTGATTTATTAGATTTTTTCCTATTTCAATATAAAGCTAAGCAAATATCAATTATCTACTTTTTTATTAAACCTGGTATTAAGGGCTGGTGCGATAGCTCAGCGGGCTAAGTGCCTGCTTATGCAAGGGACAGGATCAGGATTGGCACCTATGCTGCACAGGCCCCGCCCCTGGGCACACTGCGCTGTCCACCGAGACTGGGCGTGATGGCTCTCATCTGTAATCCCAGCACTGGGGAGGTTGAAAACACTAGGATCACTATGAGTCTGAGCTGCATAGTGAGACCCTGCACCAATTAAAAATAAATTTTTTAAAAAAATTTTTAAAAAGGAAAAAATTAAAACTATGGAAATGAAAGTTCCAAGAAGTGGTGTAGAGTTGAATTTGCAGAATCAAACTTGAAATGATCATTGCAAGTATATTTAGTTTAACCAAAAATAACATGAAAGCATAAATTAAAGGGTAACCCATTTTTTAATGTGGAGAGGAAAGTAATTATAGGTAATACCAGGAATACATAAATTCCACAAGGACACAATTTTTCATCCGTTCATTCCCTAGTATGACTTGTAGAACAGTCCCCGGAATATAACACTCGAAATATGTTTTTGTTAAAGTTTTATTAAACTGTGAAATGAACTGTTTCTGGCCACATACATGAATGCTAACATCTGCACGGAAATTGTGTGGAATCTAGTGACACCAAGAAACACAGAAATCATGGAACTTCTCCTGGGTAGGTTTGGTTGAAACATAATGTGGTTTTAATAACAGGAAGTATGGTAACAATGGCATTACAAGCCCACAAGCTGCTATTTTTATGGATTCTTAAATAAAGACTAGTTAGTATGCATCATAATGATGCCCATTTAAAAGGAAATGAAGGATGAGCCTAGGAACCAGGCTAACTCTCTTCTTTGCAGACCTAATAGCCATGTGGACAGCAATTACCAGGAGATCTGTGGGTTGGACACCCCCTAAAGTTCAGCATGTGAGTAGAAGCCCATACAGCACCCCACAAGAGCTGGTTCTATGAGAATGTTTTCATCTTTGTTGATAAAATATGGAGGGGAAACAAAAGGGATGATCTCAGTTTCCTAATGTTGTGGATTTTGTTCAGTACATGTTCATCCACATATCAAGAAGGCATCCTCTACAGCACATAGATTTCTGGGGTAGCTCAGAGGAACCTGGAGAAAAATCATGTAGTTATGAAGCTCAAAACGTGCTAATGAATCCTGGGTGCAAAGCACTTTGGGAGTGAAACCCTGGAAAGATAGGATTGGAATTCAGAGAAACCAGGGCAGACTGGCTAGTGGTCAGGATTCAGGAAGCCAAGGAAGAGAAATGGACTTTAAGTACCAAGTGTGCAAGAATCAGCTAGGAGTAACTCTAGTGAGGGAAAAGATGAGAAATTAAATGAAAAGGTAAACACTTGAAAGTTCCTGCTGCCTATGTAATTAAAATTTGTATTTGAGGGCTGGCCAGATAGCTCAATGGATTAAAATGCCTGCTTAGGCAAACACAGGGACTGGGGTTCAATTCCTGGCCCTGCCCCGGGGCATGCTAAGAAGGCAGTTGAGACTGGGCATGGTGGTGCATGCTTAAAACCCCAGTACTTGGGAGGCTGAAAACAGGAGGAGATCATTACAGGGTCTCATTACATGAGTCAATCTGTGTAGTGAGACCCTGTAGACCCTGTACTAATTGTGTGTGTGTGCGTGCATGTGTGCATGTGTGTGTGTGTGTGCGTGCGTGTGTGTGTGTGTGTGTGTGTGTGTTTAATAACAGTATAAGACAAAGGCTTTTAATAAAGGTTTTTGAATTTCAGATCTAGAAACAGGTATTTAGTTTGAAATGAAGAATTGCACAGATTGGGGAAGAATAAAAACTAAAGCAAGGAAAAAAAAAAGAAAGAAAAGGTATGACTCAGTACATAGCTTTGGAGCACACAGAGTGAGAACTTGTTCAGCAAATGTTGCTCTCTGTCCCGAGGAATGAACATAAAGAATTCTGGGAGGGATTAGCCATAAGTAAGAATTTCCTGAGAGTGAGAGTTGTGAAATATCTAAATAGGTTCCTGAGGAAGGTTATGTTGCTCCTTTTCCGGAAGGCCTTAAAAATAGGAGAGGTGGAATCTTTGTGAAATAATTTATCTGAAGGAGGGAAAAATGGTATGACCCCTCATGACCCCTGCTGATATTAATATCTGTTGTTGCTACTCTTACCTTGGCAGACTGAAAATATAACCATGTTTTTTCATCTAAAATAAGAGACTTTTTTATTTTTACTTTTTGCTCTTTTCTGTCACAGCCAAATTTATAGATGCATTTTAACACAGGCAAATGTCCACTTTGAAAATCTGCACACCAATTTAGGAAAACACTTGTTAAATATTCATGTTATCTGGTTTTTTTATTGCAAAGGAATTTGTTAGAGGTTATGGTACATCTATTTTTTGCTAGTTCATAAGATATAAAAGCCAAACATTTTGAGGTAATTTTGAATTTTAAACTCCTCAGGGATAGGGCTAAATAATAATTTGTGAGGTGAGGTACTCATTCAGTGGAAATACTTCCTTTTCTAACATGTAAGAGTAATCCTGTATTCTCTCTACCCTTCTCGGAATGGTTTTATTACTTGACCCAACAGCAGGAATGAGTGATACCACTACAGAAATTATCAGAGCGTTCTTCACTGCAAGAAGCAGTATTTGTCAACCCGTCCTTTCTTACTAAATTAGAAAGCTCCGAGGTTTCCTGTTTACTGAGAGCCCTTTCAGAGCTCCTAGGGTAGAGAAGCAGCCATTTTGAGCTTTCACTTGCCTCTCAGTCACCAGCCCCATCCACGGAATTGAGTGTTGGATAAAATATCTCACTGTTGCCTGTGGCATTCTTCAGTGGCCCCAGGCTATTAGTTCTTATTAATTAGTACCAATACATTGGTAAATACACAGATGAACACATAGGAGCTTCCATGTCTTCATCCTGCAGTGTTCTGCCTATGAAAACAGGAAAGAAGCCTGACACATGCTGACAGCACACCAACTATTCCTGCCTCACTCCGAAGTCTCTGGTAGAACAGTACGTGGTGAAAAGCACAGTGCCCAGAACGTCTGTAAAGCACTGAAGTGTGTAATGTTTTGGCACCTATAAGTGTAATGGTAACTCTGTCATCGCTTTTGAACAATTAGCATATTTTATCTAGTACAAGGTGTGATCGAAATATACAGTGAATGTTTCTGTTTCAAAGTTTTATTGCACTAAAAAACACACAGCCTTTAATACCCTTCAAAACCCTGTTCCTCAGTTCAAACTCATAGATTCTATGATTCTTGCCACTTTCTGAAGCAGTTTGGAACTTCTCTTTTGCAAGTGTCTTTAGCTGTTCTACCGTGGGCATCTCCATGTCAGGAACCAATTCCAAATGTTTCCTTTTCATAGTCATTTTGGATTTGGCGAAGATCTAGAAGTTGCAGGGTGCCCAGGCCTGGTGCATAAGGTGGTCAAGGACACACTGTCGTGTCGCACCGGCCTACTTTTCTGTGGGACGGCGCTCAGCAGGAGCATTCACCTAATTTTTGACCATGCCTTGCAGAAGACTTCCAGAGCTGCTTCAGAAAGTGACAAAAAGGAGGCTGATGGCAATTTGCCTTTTGCTGTAATACTTTTAAAATGTAAACATGCGCAGTGCATCTCCATCCCATCCCCTTGGCCTCCTAAAGCTAATAAACCTAAAATTACTTCCAAAAGAATGTTTTATGAGTTTGGAGAGTGCCCTTATACTTAGAGCTCTCCAATACAAAGAGCCCTGAAGAAGCAGAATATGGAGTTGTGAAGCCGAAAGTCAAGTGGGAATTGAGGATGTGAGTAGACCGTGATTGGCGGAGATAGAGGAGAAGGCCGAGGAAGACCAGGATGAGAAGGAACAAGAGGAGGAGACGCAGCAGGGGCTGGAAGGGACGCCCCAGCAGGCTGAGGGTCGGCGAGGTGTGGCTTAGAAGCCAACCAAGGTCCTTGGTTGGTTCTTGTTTTCGCTATTAATTTTTTTCAGTAGATGTTTGAAGGAGGTACGGACTGCACCCACGGGGGAGCTGGTACGGGGACGTCACATCTTCTTTCTGCTTCTCACCCTTCCTGCCCTGCAGCGCTCGGTCTCCTTTCCCTGAAGGACAGAGAGTGAGATGACACCTCCAACCTCAGGGCCAGGACTTTTATAATATTCTGTGGATTTCTCAGTGACACTGATTCTGCCGTCCCATTGTTAGGAAGACATCTAGCTGGAACAGTCTTCTCAGAAACTCCACTGAACCGAAGGTGACCGGCGTGAGGTTGTACAACCATCTTCACAGGCGGCCACGTTCCCATGTACAAAATAGAAGCCAGGCCGCTGATGAGCAGCAAGGATCTGCTGACCTGTGAAGCCTGAGCGCTAGCTCATGTTGGATTCAACGCCCTGCTGGCAGAGTGAGGTGGACTCACTTGACCAGCAGGAATAAACGAGGATTAAATGAGGATAAAAGAATATTAGATGAGTATAGAAAAAAAAAAAGCTTTGCTGTCACCGAACATCACTTTTTCTGGGCTGTCTGTCCTTAAGTACTCCTGGAGCTGTTGGCCTCGCAGCGCGCAGGAGCAAGATTGGCAGAAGACAGTCTGGGACTGGATTCATTAGGGCTGAAATTACAGCTCTGGCAGGCACTGTGTGACCTTGGGCAAGGTGCTTGCCCTCTCTGCTCCCTGGCTTTCTTTTCTGTAAGATGAAATGAGAACAGCACTGTCCTCCAAGGTGAGGATTGATGGCCTAAAGCTTTAGCATCTTAGTGAAAATTTCATAATCCCTGGATGTTGTTTATTAAATTTCTAAATATTAGTGTTCCCAAGTGCATGATATGATCTTGCTCCTAACTGCTTTTATTTCTTGAGGCTGAAGTGAACAAACCTTTTAATATCAAGAAAGTAGAAAAATACTATATTTACTGAGACAGCTCAGCGGCTGTCAGCTTATTGTTTTCCAGGACGATACCCTTTGAAGAAGCTTTTGACCTCATTATTTTTAAATACTTTATTGGATTTATACATTTAAGAACCTGAAAGGGGTCCTCCGAATTGAAAAGCCAGCCACTTATATGTTTATGAAACATGAGTCCCAAAGGCCTTGGTCGGCCTGGTGGCATGGAGCTGGTGCATGGAAGAGCCCTCGCAAGAGCTAAACCCCTGTAGGGCATTTTCCTCCCATTCCTCCTTGCTTTTTACTTCCTGCTTTGGAGACCAACAACAAATTCTTTAGTTGCTAAGTATCTCATTTATATTGTTATGTGAAATCAACATCTGCTTTCTACACCCAGCCCCTTAGGAGTGCTTCTTTGTAAAACTAAACCAATCTGCCTGGAAAGTGCAAGGTCCTGAGTTCCATCCTCAGTACCAAAATGGAACAAATGGTTTTGCAGTGTGGTCACTTCTTCTGCATGTGCCAGTCTCAGGGCTGAACTGAGTCTGCCCTCGAAGCAGGTCCCGCGTGCCACACTCAGGCAGCAAGCGGGAGGAGCATGCCCCTTTCTTTTAATTTTATTTCCTCTTTGTGTGTGTTTGTAGTACATAATCACTCCAGTCCTCAGGGAGTTGTCATGTGTTCAGGACACATTTTTAATTCTTTTCCTTTCAGTCCTATCCTCCGGCCCTCTCTCCCTCCGTCTCTCATTCCCCTGCCATTTTTGCAAAAGATCTGTCTCTTCCTTTTATTTTGCTCTTTCATGTATGTATACGATGCCCACAGATTTCTCCAGATCACTGGTTAATCCTCTGAATTTTGACTTTCACCCTAGAGGAGAATATAACAAACCCTACACCAAAGAAGTAGGCTTTCTAAACTTATTGCCTCTTGTTTATTTGTTTGTTTTGTTTTTAAGAAACCACGTATTTGCATCCTTAGGATCCCATATTTGGAATCTACTGTGTGAAATCGCCACTCCAGCCTGTAGGGACCTCTGAAGAGGACCATTAGCCTTCCTATGCCCGCGAATGCAGGCATAGGAAGATTTTAGATTTGAGAGAACAAGGCTGAGGTAAACCCATCAAAGTCCCTCCCAGTCTACAGGTTCATGGTCTGTCTCACAGAGAAGGCACTGCAGTGCTTTCCATTCTCCAGGGCTAGCTCCTCTACAGCTGCTCCCTGCGCCTAGCCTGGACGAGTGGGAGAAACACTTGCCCCTATTCTTATGTTTTTGATGAGTTCACTTGCTGTATCCCCTCTGTTCTAAACATGGGCAAAGGGAGATAAAGAAAGATGACAAAACGGAGTGTGGAGTGTCGTGAGCAGAGGGAAACTGGTTCTCATGAGGTCGGATCATGTGCAGTCTTGTCGGGAATTGTAATGTAACCCCACGTCATCTCCCGGATGGGAGATGCCAAGGCAGTGGAAACTATGGGTTCATACCGAAAATGAAGTCAACCATTTTAGCATTATTATTTATTCTATCATTTATTTAATAGAAAAGAAAATAATACAATTTTGATTTTAGAAAACTTCCCAAATTTATGGTTCTCTTTCAGTGGGTTTGGTCGCTCACAAGTGAAAGAATAGCGCTGATTTGGTCTTCCTGACAGATTGTACAACTTGCCTTACTTTAAAACTGATGATTTATGTTCATAGTATAGGCGACAAAATGGCTTAGAATAAAGGATAAAGTTTAAGCCATTCCTTTTCCCCAAAAATCCCAAAGGATGAAAATGTTGAAGTTTTACCACTTATCCTTAACCGAAGTTTTATTGCATAGGAAACTTTGACCCTTTCCCTTCAAATACTTCAGGTTTTCATTGAAAGTTTCTCTGTCACCGCTTTTTAATGAAATTGTGAGTGAATTATCCTGCCCTCAAATTTCCTACCAATTACAATTTATAATCTTTAAATTTGTATTTTTCCACTCAAAATGCTTTGATTTTAAAAAATAGTAGGTAATTCAATTTACCTATTCATTTTTTTTTTTTTTTTTTTTTTTTTTTTGTCTTTTTGAGACAGGGTCTCACTATGCAGTTCAGGCTGGCCTTAAGCTCACTTTGTAGCTCAGGCTGGTCTCGAACTCACAACAATCCTCCTGCCTCAGCCTCCCGAGTTCTGGGATTATAGGCATGCGCCACCATGCCCGGCTTTTACCTATTCATTTTAAGTTGGAAATTAATCTGTTTGGCTTGAGGCTACCTAGCTTTTTCTCATTAGATAGGGCTGTCCAAAGAGCAGTGACTATTTCCAATACCTGAGACCCTGAGACTTTCAAATTTTGCTGAGATCTTAATCAAAACTCTACTGGTTGCTTGGGAGTTGGGTGCTTTGAGCAAAAACGTAAGCCAACCTGCCCAATGACTAAGACACACTAGTAATGATGAGATTATTTCTTCCTGAAAGTTCATAGAAAGTGATATTTATATAATTCTGTATATTATATTTGCAGAAATCTTGCATCATGTTTATCAGATTCCTATAGTGCTGTCCACGTTCAGCAATGAGAAATGCATCTATATTCTCAAGAATCATTTGAAAAAGGGAACACTGCCTTTATGAAACATCTACGTTTTAAGGGAAGACACGCCTTTTAGTTTACATCAAACTAGAAGCTTATTGCATGACACTGCAGTCTTGCTGCTTCAAAGTCTTTGACTATCTTAAGTTGTATGATATCAAAGTAAAGAATTCAGGGCACACAATTAACTTATGAAATTGAATTGCATTTCAGTTGAATTTTTATGGGTGAGTGAGGTACTGTTTTTTAGTTTGAACCTGATAAATTCAAAAGAGAATGTGGTTATTGTTCTCATTCTGCAGATGGAGGAACTCAGGGCTGGGAAACTATGGCACAGCCAAGTTTGTCCCATCAGCAACAGGCAGAAATGCAGTGTATTCAAATAATGCCTTACTAAACGGTGGCATAGGTCTTCTCTTAGACATCGTCTTCTCCAGTAACCCTCCTCTGCTGGGGTGTGGATGTCTGCTTCTATTCTTGCTATTTGGTCATTCTGCAGCCTGCTGGGCTCTGGTATAAGCTTCATGGAAGCCAAGACCTGCTTTGTCTTGTTCCCAGTAGTGCCCAGGTGTCCAACCTTATATAGTTGCCTTCCCACCTTTGTGACTCACACTGTTAGTATCTGTGATGTTAGTTATCATGAATTTGTCTCCTGATGTCCTACAGTGGTAGAGAATCCAGGGTCCATTTGAGTGCATAGTCTAAACAAGTGTCTAATTTATAACCTACCACCAAAGTACACCAAACTTCTTACAGGATCTGACTGCTCCCAAGCTGCAGCAGGCATCCCGGATTGTGTCCTTCCAGAGGATCTGCCCCACATGTGTGCTCCTTAATTTCATTTCTGTCATTTATCCCTGCCCTTGCTGACCACCACCCTTTACAAAAGCTCTAAAGTATTCAAGCCACCCTAGCGTGTGTCACAGAGAGAGGGACAGACACGGAGAGTCCACCGATCCTGGAGTTTGCACAGATAAAGGAAGGATATAGTTTGGAGAGGAATGCTTTAACTACAAAGTGCATCCTGAAGGCCATTTAGCTCACAATGAAGGTCTGTGTTTTAAAATAGCCCTATAACAAAGTAACTACAGAGTTTTGGCAAGAGCTGCCACTATTTATAGACCCAAGTAAGGCATGTAAATAGTGCCCTCATACCCTATTCTCCCTTGCCATAACCCCAAACTTATAAGAAGCCCTGTAATTATATTTTTCTACTTTAAAAAAAAACACATAGTAGCCATTATCAGTTTAACCATGTGGAAGCTCAGGCTGAGATTTCTTTTTTAAATGCGCCGTTTTGATTTTCAACAGCTGCACTGGGTCTTTAATCATATATTATCTTTATGAAGCCTTTTTCTAACATATGTTAATTGGCTGTTTTCTGTGACAAATTATGAGCTCTTACTTTGATGAGGTTGAATTGCAATCATGTTGGAGTTGAGTACGGAGAGTTTCCACCCCTGCTGGCTTCTCAAACCACTACAAACATCCGAGCGTCACTGTGTGCTGAGTAACGGCGGGATTTGGGCTGGCTGATTTTGCTACAGCTTTTTTTTTTCCACAGGATATTTTCAGCTTCTTTGTACTAAATCTGTTGCAGGGTTTGCCCTTTTTAGAAGAAGCATGCTCTAAAATTAACATCAAATCTTATTGGAGATTACTATAATACAGTGAGAAATATTTCATAATACCACACCCCGGCATCTGTTTTGGTTTACTGAAACTTCAGTACATATATTGCACAGTTTTTTAAAGTCAGCCCGTGGTGAGTTTGGTAAGCATTTTCTACATCATCAGCATGTTGTAACAAATACTTTGAGTTTTCCTCTTTTGAGGAAAAAAATTACTTTTTGAGCAGTTGATTAGCTATAATAAAATAATATAACTTTTTTCTGACTTAACCAAGTATGTCCAAGTTTCCGAAATGTTATTCTACAGTCTTTCCTTTGTTTCTTTGTAGTTACACCTATTGACCAAGCAATAAGCAGTGGCTTTACTGAAATAAAATAGTAAAAATGATGTTCCCTGAGGGGAAATACCCTGTGAGATGTGTGATCCTTCGGCCCACTTCTCTGTCCCAATGTCAGCTTTCAACATGTGATTAGGAAGGGCAGAAATGTTCTGAGCACCGCATGGAGAACTGTGGCCCTCAGTTCTTAGCAGAGGAGAGCGATCCCAGCAGTGGGGCCCCCAGAGCTGCCATTAGAACGGAGACACACAAGTCACAGTGGATTTGCTCATATCCCTGGGCAGATCATCCACTGCAGGAGTGAGGCCTTCACAGCCTGAGATAAACACTAGTCAGAGTAGGGCTAATTTAACTATTTGTGCCTTCACATCTAAAGCTGAAGGCTCTAGATAAAGCGAGGTTCCTAGAAGTCAAATAGGGTGTGTGATTCTGCCCAACTTCTTGGGTTGAGAGCAACTCCTCAAGAGGCTGTTCTCAATCAGACCTCTCCCAGAAGTCACGCACAATCAGTGAACGCTAAGATCCTGAGACAACCTGCCCTGGTCGGGGGGAGGCCTGGGAGCATCACTGTGGAACTTGCAGCTGAGCACCTATGAAAAAATTATAGCAGAAGTTAAGGATGAAAAGCGTGAACTTCAGAAGCCCCACTTCGGTGTTGATTTTTTATTTTTACAGAGAATTAAAAGACAATTTCGCATGTTAAAAATGTTAAACTCAACTTCTAAATCAAGATGCTAAGGAAAAGTTATTACTGATTGGGATTAACCAGAACTGTTTAAACCTGCATATTGTTTGGAGAATGAACTTGGGGATTAGTTTTGCTATGGGTGAATGGATGCAACATATCCCAGTCCTGGAGGCCCTGCAGCTAGAGTGAATGGCTTCGGATGGCTTCGCGGGTCCTGTATAGCCCTTCCCTGGGGCTGCAGTCCACTGACGCGCTGACTCAGGAGCTAGTATACACAGAGAAATGGAATTCCACTCGATAAGACACATACTTAATTGGCTTTAAGAAAATAAACCAAGGTAAAGCACCATGTGTAAATGAAACAGAGAACTTGACACTTGACTGTAAGGAAACCCGTGAGCACTGTGTCTTAATTGGGGCCAGTTGGGATCATTTAATGATTGCTGTCAGAAGATCAGATTTAATTCTCCTTATAAGAAGACCGCAAAGGGATAGAGTTAAACAAATTGTCATCAGAGGTTTCAGATGAACAAAACCTTAATTAGGTTGATTAGGATGCTGTAAAGGAGTTGAGAAATAGACAAATGGATGAATCACTGGCTTCTACTTTGTTCCCCATATAGTAGCAAACCATCTATAGTTTGAGAGATATTAGTATAGCATTTTGAACACCACACGTACTAACCTTAAGGTTCTCAGGTGAACCTTCTACACATCTAAGGTTTAGACATAAAAATGAATGGCATTCAAATTAAACAGAAGCTGACTTATCGAACATTGTTTTCTTTAATGTAAAACAGAAAGTACACCAGGAAAGCAGTGGTATTTCTTCCCATCTTAAAATGCTCAGTACTTTGCAAAAGTAAATAATGACAGAAGCAAATGACTTTTCAAGGACATCATTTTCAACAGTTAGTGTAATATTTAAATGCAGAGAGAAAGCCTTTATTACCACGTCCCTTTAAGCATTTACACCACAACCTCAGATGGGATTATTACTGGGAAGATGCTCAGGACTACCCGCGTGTCTAAAATGGACTCTGGTTGTTTTATCTACCCTTTTGGAAAGAGCAAAAGGTGCTCTCCCATGCACTGTGTGCACGCAGGCATGTGCACAAGTGTGGCAAGAGGGCTGAGAAAATGTCCCTGACAACTCCAGGCTTCCGAGAAGAAAGGGCTTCTGTTTTCATCGTGAAGCAGGAGGTCAAAGGTGAAAGACTGTGAAAATAGTGAGCATAATTTTTCCTCTAACAGGCTCATGCCTCAGAATTCAGATTTCTGTCATAATGAGATGATAGTGTAGCATGGCAACGTGACCCCCTCCAAGGCCACCATGTCCCCCTCCAAGGCCACCATGTCCCCCTCCAAGGCCACCTTGCTTTGGAACCTGACAGTTCTCATTCATTCTTGGTAGGGCTGTACAGTATTTAACTGGCTTTGTTTAACAACAGCAGCAACAAGAAGAACAACAAAAATTGGGGTTGCATTAGCTTGCAGAGAGACACAGTTGGGGCAGACAGTCTGCAGTGTTGCATGCCTAGCACCTACGGCCTTGTGCTGAGGATGACGTGGGCTGTGCTTTGTAGGTGAGCCCGGCACATCTCTAAGCGGCCCCCACACACCATGGTGCCTGCACTGTTGTGAAAAATTAGGGAAACAAAGACACAATGGAACCCCAAATTAATTACTTAGTCTGATGTGGAAATGCTAAAATCTGTGATGTGGTCACAGAGTATTTCGACCATTTGGAGTTTATTTTGGCACGGGGAATGCAGAATGCCGCTTCAGCCACAGTGGGAGAAAATGCCCAAGACAGATGATGCCGTGGATGACTGCGACAAGAAGGCTATGTCCCCATGTGTTGCTCAAACAGCTTCTAATGTGAAGCAGTTGTCCAAAGGTGCATGGCTCCTAAATCTGAAGCTATGTAAATAAAGTGATTGAAGTAAGTGATAATGGATGGTTAGGCCCACTTATTAAATTAATTGCAGGGGTTTGCAAAACGAGTTCCTTTTTAGCCTTATTATATTTCTGACATACATTTCATTTCTTTTTCTCCCTGGGGAGAGATGTTAAAGTAGGACTAGAAGCATTAACAGAGTTTCCAGCGGCCATGGTCATTGGGAAAATTGATATATTTCCCTAGTTATTTCTACTTTTGCAGCCTGGAGCTCTTCTGTGGCTGACACTTAAGAGACACTTCTTAATTTTTAGAATTCTGTAAATTTGTCCTCACTAGATTATTGTTAGAAGATAAATGAAGCATTACCTTTTAGAAGTTGCTTATCATTAGCTTTGTAAAGTGAGTTCTTCGTGATATGCTTAAGGGTGCAATATCCACATGACAGTATTTTTCCTTGGTGATGGAGAACCTTTTAGAGACCTCAGTGACACAAACAGCCCACCTTGGCATGTGTGCTGTAGGGCTGCCACCAAAGGGCTCCATAATATGGCTTGTGATTTGTGTCCCCAGAGCAGTCTCACGAATGGTAAGCCACACTGCTGCCTGGGCCATGTCTGGTGCTTCATGCACCCTACCGTATTGAATACCCACTGCTGTTCTGCAGCTGGAAAGGTATTTCCCCAACTTGATGTAGGAAAGGGAAACAATGGTTGGGAAGAATTACATCATCAGGCATGAGTTCCCCAGTGTGTAAGGACCAAGCTAGAATTCAAACCCTGAGTATCCTCACTCCAAATCCTGTCACTTCCCACCTCTCAGTGTACTCTATTCTTATTCCATCCCTGAAGTGCTATCTATATAGGACTGAGTAAAGTGATGGTGTACTGTAAG
>PVKA01037980.1:0-20562 GCA_004027165.1 Ctenomys sociabilis | reverse complement strand
CGGGATGGAGCAGGACGGCGGAGTCGGTCGCGCTGTCTCTGGCCGGTCTCAGGAGCTCGAGTGTTTCTGTTTTAATGTTTAGATCTTTAATCCATTTTGACTTTAACTAAGTGCATGGTGATAGAGCTGGGTCAAGTTTTAGTTTTTGACATGTGGAAAGCCATGTTTTCCAGCACCATTTGTTAAAGAGGCTATCTTTCTTCCAGTGAGCTTGTGTAGCCCCTTTGTTGAAGATAAGATGGCTGAGTGTTTTCGTAGATGCTTCTGCGTCTTCCAATCTATTCCACTGATCCTCAGGTCTATTTTGTTGCCAATACCATGTTGATTTTATCACAGTGCCTTTGTAGTATAATTTCAAATCAGGAATTGTGATGCCTCCTGCCTTGTCTTTATTGGCCAAGATTGCCTTTGCTATTATAGGTCGTTTGTGGTTCCAAATAAATTTTAAGATTGATTTCTCTATGTCTGGGAAGTATGTTGGTGGATGTCCATTTCGGGAATGGGTCTTCAAAGTTTGGGGCCCTAATGTTTTTTAGTTCTTTATACATTCTAGAGAGCAGACCTTTGTCTGACTGTTTATTAGTAAACATTTGGATTTTCTTTTCACTTTGTTGGTAATTTCTTCTGATGTGAAAAAAACTTCTCAATAAGAGGAGATCCCACTTGTTAATTCTTTCAAGTGTTACCCATGTGATTTGATTTTTGTTCACGAACACTTTGTCTACCTTTATGGCTTCAAGAGTTACTTCTTTCTGTTCCAGGAGATTGAGTGATTCTGTTTTAATGTTTAGATATTTAATCCACTTTGAATTCAGCTTAGTGCATGGTGATAGACCTGGGTCAAGTTTTAGTTTTCAGCATGTAGAGAACCAGGTTTTCCAGCACCATTTGTTAAAGAGGCAATCCTTCTTCCAGTAAGCATGCTTGGCCCCTTTCTAGAAGATAAGTTGATGGAGTGTGTTTATAGTTACTTCTGCATGTTCTAATCTAGTCCACTGATCCTCAGGTCTATTTTGTTGCCAATACCATGCTGATTTTAACACAGTAGCTTTGTAGTATAATTTCAAGTCAAGAATTGTAATGCCTCCTGCCTTCTCTTTGTTGCCCTGGGTTGCCTTTGCTATTCTAGGTCTCTTCTGGTTCCAAATAAATTTTAAGAATAATTTCTCTAGTACTGTGAGCTATGTTTGGTGGTAGTTTGAGAGGGATTACATTAAATCTGTATAATAATTTTGAGAAAATGTCCATCTTCACAATGTTGGTCCTTTCTATCCAGGATCAAGGAATATCTTTTCATTTTTTAAAATCCTCTATGATCTTTTTTTTCAGACTACTGTAATTTTCCTTGAAAAGATCTTTGACTTATTTAGTTAGATGAATTCCAAGGTATTTCAGACAAGATCAGGCACGTTCAGGGTGGTATGGCCGTGGACTCCAAGGTATTTCATTTTCTGCAGTGCTATTGTAAAAGATATTGTTTCTCTAATTTCCCTGTCAGTGTGTTTGTTATCTGTATAGAGGAATGGTATTGACTATTGGGTATTGACTTTGTATCCTGTTATGCTACTGAATTTGTGCATTAATTCTAATAGCTTCTAGGTGGAATTTTTTGGGGACTTCTAACTATCATGTCATGTGCAAATAATGATTGTCTAACTTCTTTTCCTAATCTTGTTCCTCTTATTTCTCACTCTTGTCCAATGTCTCTAGCTTATTATTCCAGAACAGTTTTAAATAGGAGTTCGTGTACAGGACATCCTTGTCTTGTACAAGATCTGAGAGTAAAGGATTTCAGCTTTCCCCCATTAAGAATTATGTTCGTATGTGGAGGAATGTAATTGATGATGCATAGTGTGCCTAAGGAGAGTCACATGGAGAGAAAACTTTCTCTCAGGCTTTCACAGAAAGAAAATTGGTCAAGCAATGGCCGTGATTCATCCACATGGCTGACAATGACAAAGGATCTACATAGTGAGGTACAGGGTTACAGGATAAATCCTAAGGAGACTTGACTGACCTTATCAGATGCAAAAGTTACACTTCTTGCTATATAGATCTTGCCTTATCTTGGCCTTAACCATCCAGCAGAAGAGTATAAAAATGAGGTATATAAAAGTCAAGCCATATTAATACGCTGAGCTAGAAAAGGCTCTAGTAAACAACTTCTGTGGCTAACCCACTACTACTGTGGACTGCTGGACTGTGTTGAAGTGTTTTGCTGAATTCAAGTACCTATAATATTTGAATGACAATAGAATACCCATCTTTGACAGAACTAAACAAAAAAGGGGCTACAAAGGAAGGACCATTTTCTATTTGCATACACAGAATAGTCAAGATAGCTATGCAGCTACTTTCACTTAATTCTATGAGAAGAAAGATTGGCAGTAATATTGCTTGGACAGGATATCCTGCCTGCTTCTTGTACTATGGATAACAACTAAGAAGATAACAATGTCAAATGTATTAATTATTGAAATTGTCGTATTAAACAGCTTTGAAACTTTCCATTGGTGTTTGTCTCTCAATCAAATAAAATAAAATTTAAAAAAATAAAAACAAAAAACTACGTTCATAGCTCTTTCCCCCCTTGCAAGATGGTGGGTACAAAACTGAGAAGTCAGACACTAAAGAAAAGAAATGTAAAGCCCACAGTGCTTCTACCAGCGCTACAAGCCAATTTCCTTTTTTTTATTTTTTTTATTTTATTGAAGCACAAATATCAATCAGACAGTTTCAAGACACCTTAACAAGACAGAATCGATAAATGAATACATTGCAAACTGTTTTCATAATGCTATGGTATGGTACAAGGTGCATATATGATATTGTATTTGCAGATTTCTTTTATTTTTATTTTATTGAACTACGAATGTCAATTAGACAGTTTGAAGACCCCTTAACAAGACAGATTCGATAAATTAATGCATTGCGAACTGTTTTCATAATGTTTTGATATCATACAAGGTGCATACATGATATTATATTTACAGATATTATTTTAGCGGATGTCTCTTATCAGTGAATTAAGAGTGTAGCTGCTTACTTATCGTATTTTTTATACCTGAATTATATCAAAAATTCAATAATTATTTTCCTAGTGGATGACCATAGTATTAGAAGCCAACATAATATCCTGTCCAACCACCATTAGTGCAGATTTTGCCTCTCATAGGATTATGTACAAGCACAGCATTATCTATCCCAACTGTACTATCTATACACACACATCATGATTTTTTTCTTTCTTTTTTCTTGCTTTCTTTTTTTCTTTCTCCCGTTCCTTTGTCTATACCTGTCAAAGGTGGGCACTCTATTGTCATTCAACTAACTTAGGTGCTTGAACTCGACACCACAATCCAACACAGTCCAGCATTCCACAACAATAGTGAGTTATTCAAAGAAATTGTCGACCATATCCATTTACAGCTCAGCTTAATATTATGGCCCCATGATGCATAGTTCATTTTTATACTTTTCTGCTGGATGGTTAAGACCTAGGTAGATCAAGACTTATATACCAACACATGAACTTTATATTTCTTATGTGGTCAGTGAAGTCCTCTCAGGGTTTATCTTGCAGTCCTGTACATTATTCTGTAGATCCTTTGTCTGTGTCATCCATGTGGATGAGTCACGGCCAATGTTTGACCAGTTTGCTCTCTGTGAGAGCCTGAGAGAAAGTTTTCTCTTCATGTGACTCTCCCCAGGCACACTATAGAACTTCAGTCTCTTTCCTCTGTGGCTCCATAATCTCCTTGTTCAGAAAATTCGGAGCTCACCTGAGTTTCATGATGTTGCAGTACAGGTTCTCCTATGCCCTGAGTCTTCGCTGACCTTGAAAGCCTAGGGCCAAAATGTTGGCTGGCCTTGTGGCTCTTCTATTTCTCCAACTCTGCTTTGTGAACTTAGGTTGTTAACCATCCAGAAGAAAAACTGATTAGTATCCTGCAGCATATGCCATTCACTTTGCCCTATCTGACTCAACTGATTTTAGTTGTTGTACGTTTCCTTTTGTATTTCTGTTTTTTGCTTGTTATACTAGGGAGACTATATGATATTTACAGATGCGTGTCTGGTTTACTTCACTTGTGAGTATATGTTCAAGTGGCATCCACTTCAGTATAAATGCTTCAAACTTATCATTCTTAATAGCTGAGTAATACTCCATTATATAGAAATACCACATCTTTTTCAACCATTCTTCATGTGATGGACATCTTGGTTGTTTCCAAGATTTTGCTATAACATATTGCGCTGCTATAAACATAGTTACACATATATCTCTATGATACAATGTTTCCAGATCCTTTGGGAAAATTCCCAGTAGCGGGATAACCAGCTTGAACGGGATTTCTAGTCCTACTCTTTTGAGGAGTCTCCACACTGACTTCCACAATGGTTGTACCAGTCTACATTCCCACCAGCAGTGGAGAAGTGTTCCCTTTTCTCCACAACCTCTCCAACATCTGTTGTTGGTTGATTTCCTTATGATAGCCATTCTTTCTGGAGTGAGATGGTATCTCAGTGTTGTTTTTATTTGCATTTCACAAATGGCTAGCGATGTGGAGCATTTTTTCATATATTTATTTGCTTCTTTAATTTTGTCCTCTGAGAAATGTGTATTCATCTCAGATGCCCATTTCTGAATTGGGTCTTTAAATTTGAGGGCCCTGTTATATCTTAGTTCTTTATATATTCTAGACAGTAGTCCTCTGTCTGATTGCTTATTAGTTAGGATTTTTTCAAAATTTGTGGGTTGTCTTTTCACTTTGTTGACAATTTCTTTTGACATGCAGAAGCTCCATAAGAAGAGTTGATCCCATTTGTTGATTCTTTCAAGAGCTTCCCGTGCGAATATATGTTTGTTCGTGAACTCTTTACCTACCCCTATGTCTTCAAGAGTTCCTCCTACTTTCTCTTCCAGGAGATTGAGTGTTTCTGTTTTAATGTTTAGATCTTTAATCCATTTTGACTTTAGCTTAGTGCATGGTGATAGAGCTGGGTCAAGGTTTAGTTTTTGGCACGTAGAAAGCCAGGTTTTCCAGCACCATATGTTAAAGGAGCTATCTTTCTTCCAGTGAACTTGTTTAGCCCCTTTGTCGAAGATCAGATGGTTGAGTATGTTCATAGATGCTTCTGCATGTTCTAATCTATTCCATTGATCCTTAAGTCTATTTCGTTGCCAGTACAGTGTTAATTTTATCACAGTGGCTTTGTAGTATAATTTCAAGTCACAAATTATGATGCCCCTCCTGCCTTGTCTTTATTGGCCTTTGATATTCTAGGTTATTTGTGGTTCCAAATAAATTTTAGATATGATTTCTCTATGTCTGGGAGGTATGTTGATGGCAGTTTGAAAGGGATTGCATTAAGTCTGTACAGAAATTTTGAGAGTATGGCCATCTTCATGATTTTGGTTCTTCCCATCCAGGAGTATGGAATATCTTTCCATTTTCTGAAATCCTCTATAATCTCTTTTCTTAGCGTGTTGTAATATTCTGTGAAAAGATCTTTGACTTCCTTGGTTAAGTGAATTCTGACGTATTTCATTTTCCACAGTGCTATAGTAAATGGTATTGTTTCTATTGTTTCCCTTTCCGTGTGCTTGTTATCTGTGTAGAGGAATGCTATTGACTTTTGAATATTGACTTTGAATCCTGCTATGCTACTGAATTTCTGTATCAGTTCTAGTAGTTTCTTGGTCGAAATTTTGGTTTCTTCAAAAAAAAAAGTATCGTCATATGCAAATAGTGATAATTTAACTTCCTCTTTACCTATTCTTATTCCCTTTATTTCTCCCTCTTTTCTAATGGCGGTTGCGAATGATTCCAAAATTATATTGAATAGGAGAGGTGATAGAGGACATCCTTGTCTTGTACCTAATTTAAGAGTAAAAGATTTCAGTTCCTCCGCACTTAGGATATTAGATTTTTGGTTGTCATAGATGGCTTTTATTACGTTAAAATAGAGTACATATATTCCAATTTTCTGTGGAACTTTGAACATGAATGAGTGTTGGACTTTATCAAAAGCTTTCTCTGCATCAGTTGAGATGATCATGTGGTTTTTACATTACAGTCTATTAATATAGTGCATTGCATTTGTATATTTTTGAATATTGAACCACCCTTTCATCCCTGGGATGAATCCTACCTGCTCATGGTGTATGATCTTCTTGATGACTTGCTGTATTCTATTTCCTGGGATTTTACTGAGTATTTTTGTATCTGTGATCATGAGCGAGATTGACCTGTAGTTCTCCTTTTTGATTGTGTCTTTCCCTGGTTTTCGAATCAGTATTATACTTGCCTCCAGAAATGATTTTGGGAGGACCATTTCCTTTTCAATTTCACTGAAGAGTTTGTAGAGTATAGGGATTATATCTTCTATAAATTTCTTGTAGAATTCAGCTGTAAATCCATCAGGACCTAGACTTTTCTTTGTCGGTATCCTTTTAACTACGTTTTGTATTTCATTGGCTGTTATTGCCTTATTGGGAGTTGTTTTCTTGGTTCAGTTTTGGTAACTTTCCAGGAATCGGTACATTTCTTCTGTGTCTTCTATTCTGTGAGCCTAAAGATTCTCGAAGGGACTATTGATAATCTTCTGAATTTCGGTTGGGGCTGTGGTGATTTCACCCTTTTCGTTCCTTATTGCATGTACTTGAATTTTTTTCTTTCCTCTTTTTGATAAGGTTGGCCAGAGGCTTATCAACTTGATTTAGTCTCTCAAAGAACCAACTTTTTGATTTCTGGATTCTTTGAACTATTTTTTTCATCTCAATTGAATTAATTTCTGCTCTAATCTTTATGATTTATTCCCATCTTTGCACTCTGGGTTTCGTTAGCTCTTCTTTTTCTAGATTTCTGAGGTACAACATTGGGATGTTTATTTGTTCCCATTCTGTTTTCCTAATATGTGAGTTCATAGCTATGATTTTCCCTCTAAGAACTGCTTTCATCGCATCCCATAAATTCCGGTAATTTGTGCTTGAATTTTCATTGAATATTAGATTTTGTTGAATTTCTTGTTTAATTTCTGCCCATTGATTGCTGAGTAGGGTGATGTTTAATTTCCATGAATTTAGCAGGTTTTTCTGGTTTCTTTTATCATTTATTTCTAGTTTCATTGCACTGTGGTCAGACAACATGCATGGGATGATTTCTATTTTCTTGCATATACTTACGCATGACCTCTGGACTAATATGTGGTCTATTTTGGAAAATGAGCCATGTACAGCTGAAAAAAATGTGCATTCCACTGTGCTTGGGTGGAACACTCTATATATGTCCACCAGGTCCATTTGTTCCAAGCTCTGGTTCAGTTCTGCTACTTCCTTGCTAGTCTTTTGTCTGGTTTATCTTTTTTGAGATAAAGAGTGTTAGTTAAGTTCTCCTATTAAGATTGTGGTCTTAGATGTTAGGTTTTTAATGTCCATTAAGATTGGTCTTACATAGTTGTGTACTCCTGTGTTTGGTGCACAGATATTTATGAGTGTTACATCTTGCTCTGGAATGTTTCCCCTGACCAACATATAGTGGCCTTCTTTGCCTTATTTGATCCTTCTTGGTCTGAAATTGAGACTGTCTGAAAACAGAATTGCTACTCCTGCTTTTTTCTGAGGTGCTTGGGCATGTAGTATTGTTTTCCATACTTTGACTTTGAGCCTGTGAATGTTCTTTTGAGTTAAGTGTGCTTCTAGTATAGAACATATTGTTGGATTTTGTTTCCTAATCCACTGTGCCAGCCTATTTCTCTTAATTGGTGAATTGAGTCCATTTACCTTGATGGTTACAATGGAAATGTGCTGACTTATGTTTGTCATGATATTTACCTGGTGTTGTTTATTCCTTTGTATCCTGTGTTTAATTGACTGTCCTGTTTAGTGGGTTCCTTCCATTCTCTTGCATGGAGTTCTGGTCGTTGTGGTCTCTCTCTAGAACCTCTTTGAGCAGCCTGTGAAGGGATGGCTTTGTCATCATGAAATTCTTTAGTTGTTCTTTGTCATGGAAGTATTTCACTTCTCCATCAGACTTGAAAGAGGGTTTTTCAGGGTATAATAGTCAGAGCTGGAATTAGTTTTCATGCAGGACTTGAAGAACTCTGCTCCATGCTCCCCTTGTCTTCATGGTTTGTGTAGAGAAGTCGGCTGTAATTCTGATGGGTTTTCCTTTGAATGTGATCTGCTTCTTCTCTCTAGCAGCTTTCAGTATATTATTTTTGTGTTCGTTTTCTGGGATCTTGACTATTATATGTCTCCATATGTTTTTACTTGGGTTGAAGTTATTTGATGTTCTGAATGCTTCTGTTACCTGAATGTTGGGTGGTTTTCTCATATTCGGGAAGTTTTCTGCCTTTCCTTCTCCCCAAGTTCTTCTTATGTCATTTGCATTGACTCCTTCATTCTCATTTATGGCAATTATTCTTATATTGTTCATCCTGGCATCATCTTGCAGATGATGGATTGTTTTTTCCTGCATTCTCATTGTTTTTAAGAGATCCTTTCTCACCTTTTCACTAAAAAACCGTTTGAGTGAAAGTAAAGACAGAGTTCTGTCTTTACTTTCACTCAAACGGTTTTTTAGACTCGTGATTGATATTTTTAGTTCTTCTATATCCCTTTGACTCTGTTTAATGCGTTCTATTTGTTTTCTATATTGCTCACACAAGGAATCCATCATATTTCTGATCTCCTCCATTTTTTTTTATCCATGTCTTCTTTAGAGGTAGTTATTAGTTCTTTTTCTGCATAGTTTCTTCCAAGTTGGGTTTCCTCTTTATATTTCCGGATTTGTTTCTGTATTTCAGATGCTGTGATTTCAAAGAATTCTTTTTTGCAAAGAATTCTTTTTTGATTTCAGAAATTATTTCTACTTTGAGTTCCTCATGACCTTTCTGCTCTTGTGTCTTTGCTTCAGATGCTGTTAATTCATATGTTTGAGCTGGAATAGTGCTCTCTGCACTTGCTCTGGGTAAGCATTGGTTTCCCTGCCACCAGTGTTTCTGCATTTGATTCTTTATTTCAGATGCTGTGTATTCAGATATTTCTTTTTTTTGTTTGAGCAATTAATTCTCTTTTGAGTTCCTCTATATCTTTCTGCTGTTGTTCCTTTGCTTCGATATCTGTTAATTCATTCATTACAGCTGAGCTAGTGTCCTCTTCCCTTACAGGTGGACTTGAGGCCTGAGATTACATTCTTCTCATTGTCTTTGTCATTTTGTATAGCACTGACCTCTGACCTTTGGTGTAGAGCTTTGGTGCAGCTATAACCTTAGCATGTAAGAGATTTGGGTACCAATCTATTGAATTTGAGTTTATCCAGTTATGCTTGGCCTGGATCTAGCTGTTGTGTTCAGTTACTTTTTGCTGCTGCTCCTGTAGTTCCCCCCTGTTGGTTCCCTAGTGAGGCAAGCACGAACCGAACCAGGATGCAGAGCAAGCAGTGAAAATTCCCACTATCGTGGCTGGCTTTGGGCGAGGATCTGGAAAGTTGCTGGAGTCGGCCTTCTTGTCTCTGGTAGGTTGCTCTCTAGGTGGGCAGGTCTGGACTTTGGTGGTTCTGCTGGCCTCCCAAAAGGATCATGGATGTTCTTATTCACTAGGTAAACTATGCTGGGTCAGCCAACTTGTTCTGGTTCCAGGGTCATGGGCTGGAATTGGAGAAGGCGGGAAAAGTCTCTCCGGCGTGGCGGGCCTGTAGCCCTCACTCACAGGCCAAGCTCTGCTGGTTCTTGGGCCATGGGGTCAGACCGAGGTTCACTGGGAAATGTCCCTCTTGCACAGTGGGCCTGGAGTGAGAACTCCAGGCCCAGCTGCGCTGGGTCTGGAATAGGACTGGCGTTCACTGGTAAATGTATCTCTGGCAGGGCAGGCCTGGAGCTCTCCACTCACCAAACATTGTTGTTGAGTCGGCGAAATTCCAACTTGCTCAGTGGGCTTTAGGACAGAGGATAAACTAATTTCCTTCATGAATATAAATGCAAAAGTCCTCAATAAAATCTTAGCAAATAGAATAGAGAAAATCATCAGGAAGTTTATACACCATGATGAGGTAGGATTCATCCCAGGGATGCAAAGATGCTTCAATTTTCGCTAATGTATAAATGGAATGCACTATCTCAATAGACCCAAATCTAAATCCACATGATCATCTCAGTTGATGCAGAAAAGGTTCTTGACAAAGTTAAATATTAATTCGTGTTCAAAGTCATACAGAAAATTGAAATAGAAGGATCCTACTTCAATTTGATAAAAGCCTTCTATGAAAACTAAATGACTAACATAATTCTAAATGGTAAAATACTGAAATCTTTCACTCTCAGATCTGGTATAAGACAAGGATGTCCTCTATCACCACTTCTGTTCAATATAGGTTTGGAATCATTAGCTACAGCCATTAGAAAAGAGGGAGTAACAAAAAGAATAAGAAGAGGTAAAGAAGAGGCTAACTTATTATTTGAAGTAAACATGATAATTTACCTGGAAGACCCAAAGAACTGCACCAAGAAGCTACTAGAATTGATACACAAATTCAGAAGCATAGCAGGATACAAAGGCAGTACCCAATAGTCAATAGAATTCTTCTACACAGATAGCAAACACACTGAGAAGGAAATTAGAGAAGCAATACCTTTTACAATAGCACTGAGGAAAATGAAAAACTTTGAAATTAATCTAACTGAAGAGGTCAAGAAAAATAACAATACTCTGAAAAAAGAGATCATCGAGGATTTCAGAAAATTGAAACATATTCCCTGCTCCTGGAGAGGAAGAACCAACGTTGTAAAGATAGCCATACCCCCAAAATTGCTCTACCAATTTAATAAAATCCCTATCAAGCTACCCACAGCATAACTCCCAAACCTAGAAAAATCATTCCTAAAATTTATTTGAAACAAAAAAGACCGACCTAAAATAGCAATGGAAACCTGGCCAACAAAGACAAGGCAGGAGGCATTACAATTCCTGATTTGAAATTATACTACAAGGCTATGATGATAAAATCAGCAAGGAACTGACAACGAAATAGACCTGAGGATCACTGGAATAGACTAGAAGATGTAGAATCTTCTACAAACACAGGCAGCCACCTTGTCTTTGACAAATGGGCCAAACATGTTCACTGGAAGAAAGACAGCCTCTTTAACAAATAGGGCTGGAAACACTTGCTATCCAAATGCAGAAAACTTAAACTTCAACCAGTTCTATCACCATGCACTAAGCTAAAGTCAAAATGGATTAAAGATCTAAACATTAATACAGAAACACCCAATCTCCTGGAAGAGAAAGTAGGAGGAACTCTTGAAGACACAGAGGTAGGCAAAGATTCATGAACAAAAATAAAATTGCACGGGTAATACTTAAAAGAATTAACAAATGGGACTTCTTCTTATTTAGAAGTTTTTGCACATCAAAAGAAATTACCAACAAAATGAATAGACAACCCAGAAATTTGGGAAAAATCTTGACTAATAATCACTCAGACAAAGGTCTGCTCTCTAGAATGTATAATGAACTAAAAAACATTAGGGATTTTTTAAAGACCCAGTCCAATAATGTGCATCCGAGATGAACACACACTTCTGGAGGATGAAATTAAAGCGAATAAGTAAATTTAAGAAAATGCTCCACATCACTAGCCTTCCATGAAACACAAACTAAAACAACACTGAGATATCATCTCACCTCAGAAAGAATGTCTATCATAAAGAAATCAACCAATAACAAATGTTGGAAAGGCTACGGGGAAAAAGGAACCCTTTTCCACTGCTGGTGGGAATGTAGACTGGTGCAACTATTATGGAAATCAATGTGGAGACTCCTTAAAAAACTAGCACTTGAAATCCAATTCAAGCTGGCTATCCCCCTATGGGGAATTATCCCAGAGGATCTAAAAACATCATATCATAATGATATATGTGTATCTATGTTTCTAGCAGCTCAATTTGTGATAGCAAAATCTTAGAAACAACCAAGATGATTGTCACCTGAGGAACGGATGAAAAACATGTGGTATTTTTATACAATGGAGTATTAATCAGCTATAATAATGATAAACTTGAAGTCTTCATATTTAAGGGGCTGCCACTTGAAGATATACTCATACGTGAAATAAACCAGATACCCATGTGTAAATGTCATATGTTTCCCTAGTATGAGATCTCAAAAGAAAGAAATACAAATAGAAAGGTATAACACAATTGAAAGGAAAGAGAGAACTAGACAATGAAGAGATACCAAGGAAAAGAGCTAGGAAATCTGACAGGGGCAAAGCCATACATTTATATATACAACATGGGTAAGGCAATGAATCTTAGAATCTTGAGAATATTTTCAAAGATAGCAGTTAATTGGAAGGATTCTCACCCTGAATAACTGTATATGCTTATACCTGTGAACTAAACAACTGCACTGAAGATGGCAATGTGTAATAGAAGGGTCATGCTTGCAGTGTCTGTCATTCTGCCCTTCTGAATATGTGCTGCCTGTCATGACATGCCAGTTGCTGCCGTGCTATCTGGCAGGTAGATGTTTCTTTAAAAAGGAAGAGTGTTGTGAGTGAAGGCAGGAGACAGGAAAAGGGGTGTTGTGGGACTGTCCTGCTGTATATAATCATATTTCTAAACTTACATGTAAAATTATGTAACTGTTTATTCCTATTATTTTAAATATATTTAAGTTTTTTAATTTTTTATCATATTCTTTAGGGGCTTAAAGTTTAACATATCATTACTTGATGAAAAATGCCTGTTCCATGTTATACCTAAGATGTTTGATATTCAGACAGATAGTGAGGTAAAGCTCAACAGCCTAGGTTGCAGGGTAAAAACAATAAGCTTCTCTTCTGGAGGGTTAACAACCTAAGTTTGAAGACCAAAAATTAAAGAAAAATCAAGACCATAAGGGCAGCCAACATTTTGGGTCTAGACTTTCAAGGTCAGTAAAGACTCAGGACATAGGATAACCTGTACTGTAGCATTGTGTGCCTCATTTGTGTCCCAAACTTTCTGATCAAGGAGATTATGGGACCACAGAGGAAAGTGATCGATGATGTATAGTGTGCCTAAGGAGAATCACATGGAGAGAAAACTTTCTCTCAGGCTTCCACAGAGAGCAAATTGGTCCAGCAATGGCCATGACTCATCCACATTACTAACACTGACAACAGATCAGGGTTACAGGATAAAACCTGAGGGTTCCTGACTGACCGTATCTGATACAAAAGTTACATTTTTTGTTATATAGGATTTGCTTTAACAGTCTTAACCATCAGCAGAAAAGTATAAAAATGGAGGTATATAAAATCATATTAATATACTGAGCTGCGAATGGCTCAACTTCTGTTGATAATCCACTTCTATTCTGGACTGCGATTTGTGTTGGATTGTTTTATTTACTACTAACAGTTTATTTACTATTAACAGTTATTTACTATTAATAGTTTATTAACTATCAAAAGAAGTAAAGACATTTTATTATGCATTGCTGTATAATACTGAAGTCAAAAACTTCGCACATTGCCAGTCATACAGAAAACCCAATACTATTATGGACTGCTGTAATATTTTGCTGAATTCACACACCTATAATATGTAAATGACGAAACTAAACAAAAAAGGGAATACAAATGAACAACCATTTGTAATTGTATATTCAAAATATCTAGGATAAATATACAGCTACATTGTCTTAATTCAATGAATAGAGGGATTTGTTCTACTGAGCCATTTCCCCAGCACCAGAGGGATTTGTTCTAATAGTGTTTGTAAACAGGGTATCATGTGGTCATCTTGTACAACGAATAATCACTAAGAAAACAATGTATTAATTATTGAAACTGTCCTACTTATTTGATTTGAAACTGTCTCATTGCTATTTGTCTCTCAAATAGCAATATAAAAATGGAGGTATATAAAGTAAAGTCATATTAATATAATGAGCTGTGAATGACTCAAGTCAACAACTTCTCTGGATAACCCACTTCTGTTGTGGACTGCTGATCTGTATTGGATTGTTTTATTAAAATAAATAAATAAAAAACACATAATATAACTACATTGTTAATTTGTTATTCTTGTTTTGAACATCTGTACCATATTGTTCTTGTGTTTCTGTCTCGATTTCTGCTCTCTGTTTTTGCTTTTACTCCTTAAAATAAAATAAAACAAATTTTAAATAATAATAACAATAATACAATGTACTTGGAAGTAAGGCGTCATACATCAAAACCTGTGAAAAATCAATAAAAGAACTTAAGAACGACACACCCAAAAAGTGGAAAAATATCGTTACTTCACCAGTAGAACTAATAGTTTAAAATGGCCATATTAATTTAATGTGTTTATGTAAATATTCCAGTGACATCTTTCACATAAAAAGGTCTGTGAATGCTAAATCACAGAGGAACTCAGCTAGCATAAGAACCCAAGGATAAGTTAAGATCGAAGATTCTTCTCTGAAGATCAGCTGAAGTTGGTTTGCTCAAACTACAGAGGAGAACCTGGTTTTTTCTCATCTATGGTTATAGGTGACAAACACCATGGAAATAGATTTTACATAGGAGGCATCCAGAAACAGTTTTTCACTCTTTTTCTTAGATATTCATCACTCTCCTTGCCAGACATCCAGTCTATGAAATAAGACTAAATCGTGACCTTGGTTCCACCACAAAAAAAAAAAAAAAAAGACTAAATGGTGAGATTGACATGGCAGGTCTTGAAAGTCTTGTCCTGTGTAGCTCACTTTATATGTATTTTTCTATTTTAAAAGACGTGGGTCTGAGGGTGAGGAAGTTTTCTAATTATTGGTTATTTTGGATTTGAGTTTCTGGGAATTAAACACAGCACCTTTTCAATGACACATATCATCAGCCCTTTGGTTTAGTTTGTTTTTGTTTTGTTTTGAGATAGGGTCTTGCAAAGTTTCCTAAGTACCCCTGGCAGAGCTCAAATTTGTGATCCTCCTACTCTATGCAGGCATGCTTCACCATGCCCAGCTCTGAAATAAGGTGTTAAACTTTCCCAGAAAGCTCAGGAGCCAGGGGCCAGGGAGATGACTCAGTAGAATAAGCACTTCCTTGGCAAGCACAAGGGCCTGAGTTCAATCCCTGGTTCTGCAAAAAAAAAAAAAAAAAAAAAAAAAAGCAAAAAGAAACGAAGTTCAGGAGCACTTATGTCCTAAAGACCTATGCTCTCATAAGAAACTCTCCGAAACACCTTTCTTCCAGGACTCTGCCCCTGAAAATAAAATTTTCATATGACAGTGAGCTCTATAAGACAAATGCTTACAGCTGTCCCATCTCGGTCAGTGCTTCTCAGGAAACATGGAAAACAGGAAGAAAGGCAGTGTACTAATCTGCTTCTTTCCCAGACTGAATCAGTGTTGATTAAATCTTTCTTTCCTTTTCCTCAACCCTGTAAGAGACACAATTTTTGTACCAGGTGAAAGTAAAAAATTAATTAATTAATTAATTAATAATAGTAAATAAATAAAATGTATGATCCCACAATGTACTGGCTCATCTTTAGCACTAATACTATGCATCACCCCACCTTTCACTCCAAAATTACTATGACATAAATTAATTACTGTGTGAGGAGACGTCTAGAGAGCTGTAGGTTTGGGGATGGAGCAAAGGACCTCAGACATAGATGTTACAGCGTATCTATGGAAGAGACCATAATTTCAAGGAGCGGAGTAGATACTATGGGTAAATGTCTCCTTCTAGCGGCATATCCTGGACTTGCAATATCATACACTCTACATGTTAAAAAAATTTTAAAGAATTTAAATTCTGCACCAGATCCACCCCAAACCGAGACCTGGTGAGTGTGTAGGAGAGCTTCCAGCTCCTGTGCACCCATGGGACCTCAGGACCAAACCCAGTAGGGCGGCGTGAGTGAGACCCATGCCTCTACCACCCCTTCAGGTCCCTCTGGAACCCACTCACCCCCTCCAAGCATGCCAAGTGAAGGAGAATTTCTGCAGCGCATTTGGGACCACCCAGATCTAGCCCAAACCAGTCCCTGTGAGCGTATATGGAAAACCGTCAGGCTCCCATGAGCCAGCGGGACTTCCTGGCCCCAAGCCAGGGATGCTGCGTGAGGCCCTCTACCTCACCCTGAGAACCCCTCCACCCCTCCGGAGCCCATCTCCTAAGCCCACCAAGTGAGTGACAATTTCTGCCCCATCTCGAGAACCGCCAGACCAGCCCCAAGCCCAGGCCCTGCTGCGCTCCCCCGTACCCCATGGGCCAGGGGCACAACAGAGGAGCACAATAGATTCACTTCTAACTGCTGCAACAAGAAGGAGCTGAACACAACAGCTAACCCAAAGCAGGAACAACTGGATAAACTCACACTGAATAGATCTGCAGCTGAATTTCAGTAAGTGCTAAGGTTATAACTGCACCAAAGCTCTCCACTACAGGTCAGAAGTCAGAGCTGTACGAAACGACAAAGACAAGGAGAAAAATGCAATCTCAGTTCTTGAGCCCACCCAGAACAAGTGTAGAGAACACTAGCTCAGCTGAAATGTATGAATTAATGGTGTCAGAAGTAAAGAAACAACAGCAGAAAGCTATAGAGGAACTCAGAGCAGAAATAATCCCTGAAATAAAACAAATTTCTGAATCACTACCTTTGGAAGAAATGAAAAAACAGAAAAGTATACAGGAACACAGATCAGAATTAATCTCAGAAATAAAAAAAAGACTATCCAGAGTGCAGACCTGACGTGTGACTGAAACCACCCAGGCCGCCAGACCCTGAAGCGACCCAGAGCGCAAGCCCAGTAGGGAATGCTTCAGCAAAACTCCTTGCAAAGAAGCTAGAGGCAAGACCCACCCGGATGATTCAAGAGCACAACATCTTGCCAGTGTGACACAAAGGGTTCACCTGCAATGCTGCAGCAAGAAGAAGTGCAGCACAGCAGCCAGACCCAAGCCACACTCACTAGAGGAGTCTGAACTTCAGAGATCCGGACCTACTGCTAAGGTAATAACTCTATCTGAGCTCTACACCAAAGGTCAAAAGTCAGTGGCATACAAAATGACAAAGAGAAGGAACATAAACAGTCTCAGGCCCTGAATTCACCCAGTACAAATGCAGAAGACACTAGCATAGAGGAAATTGGGAATCACACACCTGAAATCTCTGAAATAATAGCGTAGGAAGTAAACAATTGAAGAAAGGTATAGAAGAGATCAGATCTGAAATAATTTCTGAAGTAAAAAATGTAGCGATAACTATAATCAAAGAAGTACTAAGTACTTCTAAAGAACACATTGATAAAAAATACAGCAGAATATAAAAATGACAGATCCCCAACTAAGCAATATAGGAAAGAAATAGAATGTATGAAACAGATCCAAATTGTTATACAGGATTAAAACATCAATCACAAGCTGGAAAATCCTTTTAAGGAAAAGTGAAAATAAACTTTCTGATCTTAAAGACACTATTAAAGCTAGTGAAAAAGTAAGCAAAGATCTCTTAAAAACAACTAGGATGAAAGAAAAAAATAATTCATCACCTGCAAGACAATGCAAAGATGAACAATGTAAGACTAACTGGCATCAATAAAAAAGGAGTCAATACAAATGATATAAAAATAATATAGGCAGAAGTAATAGCAGAAAACTTCCCAAATATGGGGCAACAATCTGACATTCAGGTAACCAAACCACATAGAACTCCAAATAACATCAACCCAAATAAACCACTCCCAGACATGTAATAACCAAGATCCCAGAAATTTAGCACAAGAACAGTATACTAAAAGCCGCTAAAGAAAAGAAACAGATAACATTTAAAGGAAAACCCATCAAGACAATGGCAGATTTCTCTTCACAAACCATCAAGGCAAGAAGAGCATGGAGCTAAGTACTTCAAGACTTCCAAGCAAATAAATTCCAACCCAGATTAATATACCCTGCAAGACTTTCTTTCAAGTGAAATACTTCTATGGCAAACAATAACTAAAGAATTTCATGAGGACAAAGCCAAGCCTACACAGACTACCAAATTGATGTTCTAGAAAGGGATCAAAATGATCACAACCCCACGAACGAGAATGGGGCAAACAAACACAGGAGAATAAGAGATATACAATACTAGTCTTTCAGTTATTCTTTTGTGTACAGCAACAAAACATTTCCATCAGAACACTCTAATGGACTTCTCTTGCACCCTATGGGTCATGATTCTGTATGGGTCTACGGGTGGATTTTAAGGAAATAGCTGCAGCTCAGTCCCACAAGTGACACCAGGCTACTAGTAAGTGTTATGGTCATTATCCATGTCTACAACACACTAGAAGTTTGTGTGATATCCTATCCCCAAAGTGTCAGAATTGATGGTCATTTATTTGTCATTCCAGCATCTATCTTATCTTTTATTCTTAGTATTTCTTTACTATCATGTAAACTTTTTCTTAGTTCAAATATTTTGAAACATTTAATTTGTAAGTAATTAATATTTAATTTTCTGAATATTGCTCAATCTTAATTTTTGTTTTGAGACTTATACTATATCTTTGAATTCCAATATATCTAAAAGACATCATATGATATCTTCTACTAGTATTAGAAACTTTAAAAAATATATGTCTATTTTCTGTTGACTTTATACTACTTCTTCCTTATCCTTTATACACACACATATATATGAAAAAAAATATGTGTATACCCCGACATAAGATTAGTACTGTTTCATAGAAATGTTCAATGACGTTTTACATAGGGTTTCGACTAACATATTTTATATAGTCCTGCATGACTATCACTTTGAGAGCTCTTTATTGTTGATCCAGGAGCAACTGCAATTTCTCATGCCTTTTGAGTTATGCTCTTTGCTATTTCCTATATACTATGTCTGGAGGCATTAAAACATTTCAAGTTTGTATAAATAGAAAACATAAACATTTTGCTTTTAGTTTTCAAAGGTATGTTTGCTAAGTATAAAATTCAAAGAGGATAGATCTTTTTTTTTCTTTCAGTCCTTTAATTAGTCTAGTTTCTTACACATTTGGTCACTTTTTTTCTTTCTAATATGGAATAAGATGCATTTTAATTTTGTTCTTCCATAACTAATATTTCTATGTACATGGTTTAGCAATTTTTTTCATTATAATAAGTGCTACACAATTTCATTTTTGTGTATTTTGGAATGATTTTATTTAAATTTCTTGTGAAAAAAGGTCCATTTTTCTTGGAAATGTGGTATTATAAGTTTAACTAAATCCAGAAATTTTAAATCTTTAAATATTTACTGCCTACTCCTTTCTACTTTGAGAATTCTAATTATATGAATGTAAAGAAAGAAAGGAGCAGTTAAATGCTTACAATTTTTGTTTTTACTCTGATTTTTTTCCTCTCTTGAATTTCTTATAATTTCTTAGTTATTTTTTTAAAAACAAAGCTTATACATTTATATCTAGCATCATGTAATACAGCAACCATTGTTGGATTCCTATTGCTTTGATTAGTGAAATCTTGTATCATGTATAATCCTATTTTCTTCTATCACTATTTTGTATTCTTTAAAAATAATAATAAAAAGTATAAGTGTTAAAAAAAGAAGAAATCTCTGAATAAATAGCGTCTGAAGTAAAGAATCAAATGCAGAAACATATAGCGGAAATCATATCAGAAATAATCTCTGAAGTAAAAGAACAACCACTGCTCAAAAAGACCCTTATAAAAAAAAATGAGATTAGAAAAGCTACAGATTCTTGAATGTGCAATACAGAAAAGAAATAGATCGCATGAAGAAGAGTCAAAGAGATATAGTGGAACATAAAATTTCAATCACAAGCTTGCAAAACTGAGTGAAAGTGAAGGTAGAGTTTCAGATCTTGAAGACGCTGATGCAGGTAGTGAAAAATAACTGGGATGCAGGAAAAAATAATTCATCATTTGCAAGACGATGCAAAGATCAACAACTTGAGACTAATAGGTATCAATGAGAAACAAATAGTCAATACAAATGATATGAAAAGAATATGGGCAGAAGTAACAGCAGAAAATTTCCCAAATATGAGAGAGCTATCTGACATTCAGGTAACCGAAGTATACAGAACTCAAAATAACTTCAACTTAATTAAAAATACAATGAGACATAATAGTCAAGATCCTAGTAATCCAGGACAAGAACTAAAAGTCACTAAATAACAGAAACACATCACATATAAGGGAAAACCTGTGCCCATCAGAATTACGGCAGACTTCTCTTCACAAACCATGAAGTCAAGAAGAGCATGCAGCAGAGTACTTCAAGTCCTCTATGAAAACAAATTCCAGCCCAGACTACTATACCCTGAAAAACTCTTTCAATTTTATAGAGAAGTTAAATACTTCCATGACAAAGAACAACTAAAGAATTTCATGATGACAAAGCCAACCCTACACAGACTACTAAATGATATTCTAGAAGGAGACCGGCCAGAGACAGTGCGGCCGACTCCCTTCCTGCTCCATCCCGCCCGCCCCCGCCCAGCTCCTGAGACCGGCCAGAGACAGCGCGGCCGACTCCGCCGTCCTGCTCCATCCCGCCCGCCCC
>PVKA01037979.1:0-20598 GCA_004027165.1 Ctenomys sociabilis | reverse complement strand
AAAAAAAAAAAAAAAAAAAAAAAAAAAAAAAAAAAAAAAAAAAAAAAAAAAAAATAAATTTTTATTTTTTTTTTTTTTTTTTTTTTTTTTTTTTTTTTTTTTTTTTTTTGTTGTTTTTGTGGAACCAGGGATTGAACTCAGGCCCTTACGCTTGCCAGGCAAGCACTTATTCTACTGAGCCATCTCCCTGGCCCACTGTTGTTATTGTTACCAACTGTTATCAACCTTGCCTCTTAGAAAACGAGCACACAGTGGCTCGTGACTCTGATGCTGCCCTCCAAACAGCCATCTTCACAGTGCTCCTTTGTAGCAAGGACACTGAGGCATGGGGTGGGACTAGAGTCAGGAGCCAGCTAGTGCTGGAACCATGGGCTACACAGTCTAGGGGTACAGGGGTAGCCCAAGGCCCGGCAGATGTGAGCAAGTGCCCTGTGACCCCACAGAGAAGAAACAACACCTCAGTGATCGTCAGCGTGCTGTACATCGACTTCTCGGCAGCTGGGCAGGAGGACGTCCATGAGTACGAGGTGCGCTGTGAGCCGCGGCGCAAGGAGGCTTCTGTCCATCTGCTATCTGGGTCTGACTGGCTTGGTCCCTACGCTGCCGCTGCTGAGCACCTTCAGGAGGCACCGCCCAGGGATGAGGCGGAGGCACTGGAGGGCCCAGTGACCATGGTGGCCCAGGACACCAGTGATATAGTCTTCCTGGGCCTCTGCATCCTGGCTGGGGTCCTCATGCTCATTGCCATCGTGGTCCTGATGCTGCTGTGAGCAAGCAGGGTAGGAAAATGGCGTCGGGCATCTCCGGGAGGTGATGTGGGCAGCACAGCAGGGGCAGGAGGTGCCCTGCGGGTGGCCTCAGGTGACCAAGTCAAGTCCCTCTCTGAGCCTCTATATCCTAGACTCCCCTGCCCTGCTCTCTCCCAGGGTTGGTGTGAGACTCAGAGAAAAATAAAAAGACAAAAGCTTTGTACACTGTAGTGTGCCATAATTGCCTTCATAGGTAAGAAGTCTGGTATCCTGTCAGGGCCTCCACCTCTGACCGAAGTGACCTGAGGACCTCATTCAAAGAGACCAGCTCTGCCTTCAACTCTAGGAACATGATTCCCTGTAAGAAAACAAAACAACTCCTCTAGCAACAAGCGAAGGGAGCTGATACCTATAGGGTACTGTCATTTTGGCCTCTACCACATGGTGTCGCTGTTGAAGACCAGTTCTGTGCAGCCTGGAGGAGACCCCTCTGGGAGGTAGCAAGGCCGTGCTTGGTCAGGTTCCCATAGCAATCATAGGTCAGCCCTGCATAGTGCTCGGTACTGAAGGTGCGGGAGCTTTCCCTCAGGTGTTTTGTGATATTTTGTAGGACTCGGTTGGTCTCTCGGTGTATTCTGGGGAGAAATGGTAGCAGTAATGAAGAAACAATGGACAAGAAGACAAGAGCCGGAGCAGGTGGTGGCCCATTGCTTGATTGACAAACAACCTCCAGAACAACAGTAGGGGTGTTTATTTATGCCTTTGCAAAGTTAGCATCACATGACATGAGGTTGCCTAGTGACTAACAGTTGACGTTGATCAGGCATGATGCTCTTCTCATGACTGAAGTAGCTTGACTGCTTTAGGCACTGAGGCCTAACCCTGCTCTCACACATTTCACCTATTTCCAGCTTCAGTGGCTCCTAACAATGTTTGACCAAAAGGTGGATGCTGTCCTTGTCCTACGATCAGGCTCAGATCACCAGCCCAGCCTCACCTTCCAGTTGGGATCTTCACTCATCTCCAGCCTCTCTCAGAAGGCTGAAATGGTAGTCCACCCATCTATTTCTGAGTTCCCCTCTCAGGGAAGAGGAGTGGGGCTTGTAAAAAGTTCTCTGGGATTATTATTTATTTGTTTTTGTATTTTAGTAAGGGTCTACAGGGTCTCACTATGTAGATCAGACTTGTAGTGATCTGCCTGTGTTCAACCTCCCAACAGCTGGGATTACAGGTGTGCACTACTATGTCCAGTCTCAGTCAATCTCAGCGTGCCCCAGGGGCAGGACTGGCACAGCGTGCCAGAGATGGAACCCCTACCTCTGCGTCTGCCTAAGCAGGCGCTTTAACCCACTGAGCTATTTGGCTGGCCCAGTTCTCTGAGCTTAGTTGATCCAACCTTCTCCAGGGCTCTTCTTGCTACCAAGGAGAGCTATTTTGTTAATGAAAAACAAACCAAAGACACATTAATAATATACTGCTTTCCCCTGTTCACCTTTGTAAAGGTAAAGATCACTTAAGTTGTCTTTCAGTAACAGAGATCTTCAAATTGACCTGACTGTAGGCATCAAGTGGAAAAAATGGCAAACCACTTACAATTCGTTCAGCAGGGTGACAACATCCACGGGCTCAGATTTTGTGCCTGTGGTTATGCTGGGCTCCAAGTACACAGTGGTATGTGAGTCAGATGAGATCCCAGCTTCACGGTGTTCATAGTATGGCTGAGCAGAAGTGGGGGTGGGCAGGTGATTCGACAACCTGGAGAAAAGATGAGACAGAAAAGAGCCCATAAGGTGAGAATGAATTAAGCGAGGGAGAAAGACTTGCCTGGACAGGAGACATTGAACTGGCAAGTCCAGCTCTTCCACTTACTGATCCCATGAACTTGGGCAAGTTGCGTTGATTCTGTGAGCCTCAACTTCTCCATCTGCAGAATGCCACCACAGTTCCTGTTTTGCTGTTAGGATGTAGCAGCATGATGAGTTAGGAAGGCTTCTAGGGTAGATGCCGGCGGGGAAGTCCTGGCTCCACCCTGGTGTCTGAAGAACAGGCCCTTCCGTCCTCCTCTCCTGCCACCTTGCTGCTGGTCTCTGATCTGGGTAGCTTCATTAAGCCAAGTGGACCTCTTCCAGACTCCATGGGCACAGCTGATCCTAAGGGCCCCTGTGCCAAGGCCAGAAGCCCCCACTCTGTAGCCAGACTGCTGAGGGTCAAACCAAGCTCTGCTACTCACTGGCTGTGTGACACTGGGCAAGTCACCTCTCCTCTCTGAGCTCAGACTCCTCATCTGAGGAGTAATGGTAAGAACGGGGAGAGCTCCACTGGCTCACTGAGAATGCGGCAAGTGAGGGTGGGACCATGAGAGAGGCAGGGGCAGTGGAGCTGTCACCACAGGCTAATGAGCCCCATAGGATCTCTGACCTAGAAACACAACTTCTGGGCCCAGCGGTGCCACTGATTCCCTAACAGTGTGACGCAGGGAAGCCTATTCCTTCTCTGGCTTCAGTTTCCTGATTTGCAAAATGTGACAAACAGCACCCTCACCGCCAGCACCAGCACCGTCGTAGCTGCCAGCACATACTCACCAAGAGGCAAGCCTTTCCCAAATGCGTCTTGCTTAGGCCGCCCCAGAAGGCAGGCAGCTAACACCTCCTCTTGGTGCAGCGCTTTGTGCACAGTGCCATTTTGCAGATGCGGAAACTCGAGGCTCTGCCAAGGTCACGTGGCTATGAATTGTTGAAGCTAGGCTGAAACAGGACAGTGCTTCCCTGAGCTGGGAGGCTGCAAAGGGACTGGCTTATCTTGGTAGCTGTGCTGGAGTCTGCGATTCCAGCCTTCCAGGAGCCAGCACCGTGATTATCTGCCTGAGTTGTGGAAAATGACCGAGTGTCGGCACAGGGTCTGTTAGAATGGAAAAGGCTAGAACGATGTTCGTTAGCCAGCACCGCCTGGAAGAGGGGGCAGGCAGCTCGCCTGCTCACCCACCAGTACGCCCTTCTCAGAGAGGCTGAACATGCACACATGCGTGCACACAGGCACGCGCACACACATGCACAGACACACCCATCTGTGGCCATGGGGTGTGGCCAGGCTGTCCCTCTGTAGGGCTGATGTCACCCATAGGGGGTCCCCGGTCACACTCTCTGGGCTGCAGATCAGGCAGAGCTGTGCTCCTTTCTGTCTCTCTCCCCTATCCCTGTGACCTTGGGCAGGCTGCATAACCTCTCTGAGCCTTGCTCGTGGAGACTATGAGGACTGAGCGAGAGAACAGGGAGAGCCTCCTTCATGGGCTCCACCCTGCCAAGTTGGCTTCCCTGAGGAGTCCTTAGAGTAGGGAGAGCCCTTCCATGTCAAAGCAGAGAGGGTGAAGAGGTGTACAAGGCCCAGGAGCTGGGAGAGGGCTGGGTGGGTGGAGCTGGAAAGCCAGGTGGGGTAGGGCTTAGGACACCAAGATGCCAGCACTACCTTTCCCAAGACAGTGATGGAACAGCCCCTTGTGTCCCTAGCAGCAGAGGAGAAGCCCCAATGGGCAGGAAGAGCTAGGGGATGCTCTTCTGTCACTGATGGGCCCTCCCAGGGCACAACCCACCATGGGCAAAGCTCATCACTGGATAAATCAGCTTGGCCCAGCGAGCTGGGCCCTGGGGTCCAGGCTGTCCTGCTCAGTACTCACCAAGGCCGGCCCTAGGCTGGTGTGCTGGGCCCCAAGCAGGAAGGAGGCACAGGTGGTATCAGGGCATGGCATTGTGGCTTCTCTTTGCTCGATTCTGCTGCTCACTGGCAGATTCTTCAATCTCTCTGAGCCTCAGTTTCCTCATGATGGTGGAACAATGGTGGGAACATGTATTATAATTTACCGTGGGAGGCATTTTTCTGATTTATTTTGCATTCAGGTTCTCACCTAATTTTCCAAAAAATTATTTTCTATGTAATTAGTATTCCTTGTAAGTCACGGTTGGTATGGGTGCAGTCAGACTGCGCCCCCGGCCCTAACACCTCTGCTTGGTGCCATGCTCCGTGCACAGCGCCAGCTTTTTGCATGCTGCATTCAAAGGCTGCTCAGCACAGGCCTGGCTCCTGAGGCCCAGGGAAGTGCAGCCAACACTGCCCCGTCACACCCACCTTGTCCTAGCGCAAGGCTGTTCCAGGGGAGGCTCCCAGGAACTAGGACTACCCAGGTCTACTCACTGTGCTTGTGCAGGGCGCACTGTGCCCAAGCTGGGCCCCACTGCCCTGAACGCGCGCTGAGGCTCCCTGGGACACCTGACTTTTCCTCCCAAATCGACAGTGCCAGGGCTTCTTCCCAGAAGTCAGCAGGCTCCTAAGCTCTGCTGGTTTCCTCCCATTGGGAAGGTCACTCAGCTGTCTTAGCCCCACCTGGCTGCACCTCTGAGAGCACAGTGAAAGCCATCTCCTTGGAACTGCAGCAGAAATGGGGCTACCATGGCAGGTGGCCTGCTTACTGGCCACATGGGCGGTGGCAGTCTTTGCAACCACCCTGTTCTGCAGAAGGGAAGCTGAGGCTCCGGTATCCTGGGCTGAAGGGCTTCTGAGGACCATGCGGCTGGACTTGTGATAGAATAAGCAATGGGACAGGGACTTGTATCCTGTTCCTCTTCCCATGAAACCACATCCAGATGTCCCCAAAACACCACCAACTGAAGGACAAGTCAGGGTACTTATTTGTGCCTTGGTTTCCAGGCCCTGAGCCTGCTGGGCATTGGGTAGACTTTGGTAAATACAAGTGATTTGAGGAGATCCCCCCCACCCCCAGTAAACCAACTGTGACACAGAGCAGAGTCCTAAGAGGGGCCTGAGGGCCACTTGGGTGCAAAGGTCTTCAGGAAGAGGTAATGCCTGGGTCAGGTCATGAAAGAAGACATTGATCAGGTGGAATGAAGAGGGCAGCAAGGAAGGCATTTCAGCAGGGGTATTGGAGGATGGAGGTTTGGGAAGTTTAGGAGGAGAAGGTGGGAGGAGAAAGGGGAAGCCTAGGAAGGGGGTTGGGGGCAGGGACCACCCACTTAGCAGTTCCAAGGCTCAGGAGATCTAGGGTGGCCATGCTAGCAGTTGGGTCCCCCTGGGATATAAAGGATTTCCCCAAATCAAAAATCCTGTGTAACAGCTTTACAGAGAGGCCCCAGGGAAAAGCCTTCTGACCTAAGGTTTGCAGCAATAGCAGGACCCACACTCAGGTCACTTGGCCATAGGGGCAGCCTAACCCTGACAACCTGGAGCCTCCTTTCTCGGGAGGCTGAGTTGCCTGATCACCATGAGGGTGTTAAGGGCCCCCAGCCTTGGAATTCCCCTGGCAACGAAGTTCACTGGGGCCACCCACATCACCTGGGGGAGGGAGTTTCCCTGTCTTTGAAATCAAGCACAAAGAAACCAACTCTCCCTAGCCCCCAGAGCTCCAGCCCAGACCTGTCAGTGTCCACACCGTGGGGCTCCTCCAGGAAGGCAGCGGTGGGAATCACATCTCCTCTGTGCCCAGCAATGGACAGTGTGCACAGTGCTCTCCTACATGTTCCGTCCTTCTGTCCTCCTACCTGCCCTGAGAACAAAGGGGACGCTGAGGCCTGGGAGGTGAAGCCCTGTGCTCACGTGCTCAAAGACACACAGCAAGGTGTCGGGAGACGTAGGAGCTTCTACAAGGCCCCCATGGACCCACACATCAATTAGGTAGCTCCTCGTGCCAAAGGCAAGCACCAAGTGGATGAGTGTGGAGGTTCTGTCGGCTGGGTCTTCAGAGACACCCGGTCATTCCCAGGCAGATGAGAGGAGTCCAGTCAGAGGGAGTCTTGAACAGAGAGGCTTGGGGGTGGGAAGGTGGGAGGCAGCCTGAGCACAAGGAAATGTCTGCTGGGATTGGTGTTGAGGGAGAACGGGCTACCTAGGGCGGCCCCTCTCCTCTGCCTTGCCCTCCCTGTCTCCCAGCTGCCTCTCAGGTCATTTGCTCTGCTTTGATGGGGGCTCAAGCCTGTAATCACAGATACTTAGGAGGCTGAGGCAAGAGGATTACGAATTAAGGACCAGTCTGGAAATTTTAGTGAGACCTTGTCTCAAAAATAAACCAGGCGTGATGAGATGCACCTGTAATCTCAGCACTTGGGAGGCTGAGGCAGGAGGATCGCTGCGAGTTTGAGACCAGCCTAGGCTACAAAGTGAGCTTAAGCCTAGCCTGAACTGCATAGCAAGACCCTGTCTCAAGAAAATGACAAAGATAAATGATAGACATGTAGAGATAGATAGATAGATCGATAGATAGATAGATAGATAGATGATAGATAGATAGAGAGATAGGTAGATAGATAGAGATAAGCTAGGATGTGGTTCAGTGGTACAACATCCTGGGTCCAACTCCCTAATATAATAAACAAAATAAAAGACAAAACCCCAGACACCCACTCTCCCTTCCCATCCATGTATCCATGGTCAGGTCTCTCTCCCTATCATTCTGGAAGCTCCTGGAGTCAAGGGCCCTGCCCAGCTCCTTTCTCTGCCTCAGCCTTGAGCACAGCCAGGTCCGGCCCATCAGTGGAGTCAGCAAATGAACAAATGCGTGGAGGAGGGTGAGCCAGCAGGGTACCTAAAGCAGCAGCAGACAGTTCTTTGAACACCAACAACGTGATTTCTACATGACTTTCTCCCTGTGAGACCCATGCAATTATTTATCCCAATCTCCACTGTGTAAGTGAGGAAATGGAAGCTTGGAGAGGAGAGAAACCTGGACAACACTATAAAATCTCTGAGTGTCTCAGGGATTTGAACCCAAGTCACCAGGCTCTGTCATTTGCTTCTGCACACACCCTCAGTGTGTGTTCCTGTGCAGGTGTGTCCAGACACACACACACACACACACACACACACACACACGCATGCATAGGTACACACAGCATCCATGGCCCATGCGTGGACTCCAAGACCATGGCCCATGGTCCTGGGCAGAGTCCAGTCAGTGCGTGTGGGCTGAGTGCCACGTAGTGGGCGGGGCGGGGCGGGGCGGCCAGGCAGCGATGCAGCGCCCGTCACGAGGCACCTCCTGCTCCGCAGGCTGTGGCAGTCCTTTTTTCAAAACAGTCTTCTTCCTGGGTGTGGTGGCGCACATTAGAAATCCCATCACTCTGGAGGCAGAGGCAGGAGAATCAACAAGTTTGAGGCCAGCCTGGGCTATAGAGTGAGACTTTGTTTAAAAAAAAAACTAAATAAAAAAAAAACAACAACAACATTGTTTTCTCTCTCTATGCAAACTCTTGCCATAGGTACTCACTCCCTGGGTCGCATGGAAAGCACAGATCTCCCACCTGCATCTGTTGTACCAAGCCCTGTCCTTACAAACGGGCACCTCTCAGAGATTCACTGGGGTACCCGAGGCCCCAGTACCAGAGCTGCAAAGAGGTTTGTGACTCCACGCTCCAGCACCCCACAGCCCTCCTTATCCTAGTCTCTTGGCAACACCCTCAAGTTCACTTTAACTGGTAGCCTCAGGGAATGGGGAGAGACCAGAGCAGGCAAAGCCTTGCCTGGGGCCACACAGCCAGGGGACTGGTACTAGGACGTAGGTGGGGTGCAGGAGCACCACCCCCACCCAAGTGGGATTTGAAGCTGGCTGGGGGCTTGAAGAAATGTTGCCCAGAGCCTGGACCTCTCCCCAGTTCAGTTTATCCCAGAAAGGGATAAAAGGGAGGAGGCTGGTGTCAGGTCCAGGCTGGGCTGCAGCTCTGGACAGCAGAGCACCTTTGTGTGCCTTGCTTTGTGTGTTCTTCCGCGATGCTCAAGGGATGGCCAGACTCATGCTCAGCCGGGGTGTGCGGCTGGGGCACAGGTGTGAGGAGCTGGTGTACAGGTGTGTTAGGGCAGGTGTGTGTCTACTTGTCCCTAGTGTTCTTGCTGTACTCTCTTGTGTGCTTGACCCATTTCAATGAAGAAAGCCCGTGTCCCCATTATCCCATGTGATACTCACAAGGCAGGGGAGGAGACAGGGCCCCCAAAAGCACCGTGGAAGGGGTGGAAGCATCATGGATGCCAGGTGTGTGCTAGAGTGGTTATGCGCCAGACGCTGCTATGCATATGTACACTTGTGTGTGTCCCTGTGCAGTCTCTCTAGAGGGACATGGAGCTCTCTGCCCTCAGTCCCCTCCAGTTCTGCCCAGTGTGTTCCTGCAGGGCAGGGGTACTGCTCACGTCTAGGGAAGGGAGGAGGTCTGCAGCTGGTGCCTAGGGAGAAGACGGAGTGAGCTGGAGCCAGTGGATCAAGCAGTCTGCAGTGCTACTCATCTGGGAGAGGCCACAGCTGGTGCCGGACACAGCGCCATCTTGTGGGCCAAAGGAAGGACCTGTATCACCCTCGGGAGAAAGTAAGGCCAGTCCTGTCATCCACATGCCACCACCTCCAGTCCACTCCTTTCTGTGCCTGCCATTCTCCCAGGCTTTGCTGCCTCTGGTTGCTGCTACTTGGATCATGGCCAGACCTTGGACTCTGGTCCCCCACTGGGATGAGTGTTGGCTTGGTCTTGGTTCTACGTCCGGCGAGCCCTTGCTCTATCAGCCCAGGGACAGTGTTCTGCCCTCCCACACTGTAGGAAATTGATGCTTCTGGCCATGTCCCTTAGGGCCTTCCTTAGGGAACCTTTCCCCCTGGCCCGCTGGGGCTTCCACTTGCCTCAGGATGAAGTCAGAGCTCCTCTGTTCACTCATGCTTGGGGACCTGGCCCCACACTCTTGGAGTGACACCGCCAACCACTGCTCCAGCCAACCCACAATGCTGCTGGTTTCCTGTGTTCTGTGAGAATGATGGTGTGATGTGGGTGGTATGAGAGGAACTAGTTGTGTCTGTGGTTGTGGTGGCATGTGTGGTTGTGGTGTGTGTGATTGTGATGGTGTGTGTCATTGAGACAGTCTGTGGGATTGTGGTGAAGTGTGTGGGTGTAATGGTTATGATGTGTATGTGATATGATAATGATATATCTGTTGTGGTGATGTGTGTGTAATGATTGTGATGCTGTGGCTGTGGTATTGTGTGTGGTTGTAATGGCACGTGGTTGTGATGGTGTGTGATGTTATAATGATGTCTATGTGATGGGTATGGATGTGTACATGGGCGTTTGTGATGATGTCTGTATGATGGTTATGATGTGTATGTAATGGTCATGATGTTTTGTGTGGTGATTGTGGAGGTGGTTTGTGTGTGTACCCAAGTGTGCTAACAGGCACCAAGATGACAGGCAGGCACCCCACCTGTGTGTCAGCCGGAGCAGCTCCCTAACCCCAGCTCCACAGCCTGACCGCCTGGCCCCAGATTGGAGTCTTTGCCCTCAGGCTTCTGAGGGTCTGCTCTAAGTAGACTCGGGGTTGGCGGCCCCTCCTCCACGCCAGGTGGGCTTGGCCCCTGCTCCTGCAAGGCCCTCCCTGTTTGCCAGGAGACTCCGCACCCGCTGGATGCCCCACCTCCAGGAAGCCTTGGCTCTGTGGGACAAGACTGCCCCCGGCCCAGAGCACTGCTCCCTGCCCGGCCCTCCTGTACCCTGAAACTGGGTGTGGTGGCCTGCACCTGTAATCCCATCACTTGGGAGGCTAAAAACAGGAGGATCATGACAAGTCAGATCTGTGTAGTAAAGCCCTGTAGACCCTGTATTAAATTGCATTAAAAAAAGAATAAGGGCTGACCAAATAGTTCAGCAGATTAAAGTGCCTGCAAGCAGGCACAAGGGCCAATCCCTGGCCCTGCCGTGCTGGCCCTGCCCCTGGGGCATGCTGAGATGGCAATTGAGACTGGGCATGGTGGTACGCCCCTGTAATCCCAGCTCTGTAAATAGGCAGATCACTACGAGTCCAATCTAGTAGTGAGACCCTGGATACCCTGTAGACCCCTTCTAAAATACAAAAGAAAAAAAGTAAAAGCCCTCATCCACAGTTTCTCAGTCTCCCTCCCCAGCCCCTGGCAACCTCCAATGTACATGTTGTCTATGTGAATTCATCACCTCTGGATATCTATGACAAAACCACATGTGTGCAATCTTTGTGTTTGGCTTCATTCACTTAGCTTACTGTTTCAGGGTTCATTAGGATTGTGGCTTGCACCAGTCCTTCATTTCTGGGCTGGGGATTTGGCTTGGTGATCAAGTGCTTGCCTTCTTGCATGCATGAGGCCCTGGGTTGTTTTTTTTTTTTTTTTTTTTTTTTTTGTGGTACCGAGGATTGAAGTCAGGACCCTGCACTTGCCAGGCAAGCACTTATTCTGCTGAGCCATCTCCCCAGCCCCAAGGCCCTGGCTTTGATCCTAAACATAAAAATAAAGCAAAACAGAAGATTTTGTTCTTTTTTAATGGATGAATGATGCAGGTGCTCCTCAACATATGATGGAGGTTCAACATGATGAAACTGTGGTAAGCTGAAAATATTGTAAATTGAATTGGACTTTTCTTTCTTTTTTTTTTTTTTTGGTGGAACTGGGGATTGAACTCAGGCCCTTGCACTTGCCAGGGAAACACTTATTCCACTGAGCCACCCCCCCGGCCCCAGTTGAATTGGATTTAATGCACATCATCTACACAAAGTGATAGCTCAGCAACACATCAGAGCCCACCCAGAGACAGGACAAGAATGTGGCTGACAGGAAGCTGTGGGTCACTGCCACTGCCCAGTGCTAGGAAATACAATACCATGGATTGCCAGCCTGGGGCAAGATCAATATTCCAAAGCCAAGCACAGCCCCTATAGGTGGGTATGTGTCACTTTGGCACCATCCGAAAGCTATGCCACGGTAAGTTGGAACAGACTTTAATCAGTTCTGGGGAATCTTCATTCGGCACCCCTGGTGGACAACCCAGCTGTTCAGGCTCACTTTTGATCCCTTTAGCTGTGTCCCTGCTTGATTTGCAGGGGACAAGATTTCAGAAGGAAAATAGTCTAGGGGCTGTGTCAGTGAAAAAGGCCCAGGGCCCTGTCCACAAGAAAGACAATGCCAGTTTGCAAGGCGGATGGCTGGAAGGTGGGGCTGAAAGGAGAAAAATGTCCTCCAAGTTCCCGGCTTAAGGCATGGGGATGGTGGTCCAATTCTTACTACGGAAGGAGGAAAACTCTAAGGAGCAGAACATAGTGTTACCTACATTCAGGAACTGAATTCTTACAACCGGAATGAAATTCTCCGAGTAGGTTCAGTGTTGACCTTAAGAGGAAGATTTGATTCAGTCCTCATCCAGTTCTGTTTGTGACCAGAGTCATGGAAAGAGTAAAGTGTGTGAACCACTACAGGAGCAGGGCTCCTAAGGACCCACTGTTCCGCACGGCAGGTTGGATCATCTTGCTGGACACCGAGTAACCAAACCCACGCACAGTGACCAATGCACAACAGTAGCTGCTAAGCTGAGTGTGGCTACACAAGGCGGGAGCTGCAGTGTGGCGTTGCTGTAGCCACCGGGCTGGGTGAAGACGGACAGCCCAGTGAGTCTCTGGGGATGAGGACACCACCTGGTGACCCGAGCCAAGTGAAGCTAGGGCCACAGAGTGGGCCAAGATGAAGAGCTACACCCTTACACCTTGGGCTGAGGGGCTTAGAAGAGAAGCCAGGCCGATGGAAAGATCGGGGCGCAGTGGTTGAGGGTCTATCTGTTGCTGGGTCTGATGTAGGTGAGTGGGCTTTGGGTGTGTTTAAATATGGTAGGGAAAGCTAAGGAAAGGAGAGGGGGCTGCTGAAGCATGGGGGGCTAGAACATGGGGGAGGGACTGGGGCCCAGGAAGAGGGGTGTCTGTTCCCCCTCAGAGGAGGGGGAGGCAGCTCTCTCTGAGGATGCTTTTATATTTTGTGGCAGGGGCACTGAGAGCATTGTTAGGGTGTCAGCAGAGATGGTGGGGTGGGGGCTGAGGGGCACAGGAAGCCGCTAACTGGCTGAGGAGCTTGGGAGAGAGTGAGCTCTTGCAAGTGGCGAGGACCCCAGGAGGTTGGGAGCCAGGAGTGGGAGGTGCTTGGAGCAGAGAGGGAGCCAGAAGGAGCTGGGCCCAGGTCGGGAGGCTAGGTCTCCCTGGGTGGCCTTGCCCAGGTTTCTGCCCCCTCAGGCATCTGAATGGACACTCGAGGATCACAGTGAGCACTGCACTCTGCCCAGCCCTTACCTGGACCTTTGACCCTGTGGAGGGAGGGCTCCCAGCCCAGGAGCCCTGATGGAGGCCTCTGTTTTTAAGTGGTTCTGGGAAGCAGGTAGGTGGAGCTTCCAGCTGCCTGCCAGAATTTCCAGGATGCCAAAATGGTTTTCTTTCCCTTCCCCCGCCTGCTGAGATCTTTCCTGAGCACATCAGCGGGGGGGAGGAGCCATATCTGGAAGAAGCTGAGCGCACCAGCAGCTTGAGAACCACGGCTGGGCCTGTGTCCAGACAGTACCTAAGGACAGCCTGGGAGACAGGAGCCTGTGTCTAGTGCCACTTTGGCCGGACTCAGTCTGACTTGGTCTTGACTTGGACCTTGGCCTCAAACCTAAGCATTCACAGAGCCAGAGGCCCCTGTAGGGTTTGTTGAGCACAGATGCTGGGCCCCTGCTCTAGTTTCTGCTTTAGGGGACCTAGGGTGGGTGGGAGCCACTGGCCTAGTAACCTTCCTTCTGCATCTCAGTGTCCCCAGCTCTGCCACGAGAAGCACATAGCTCTGCCTGCCGTCTCCCATGGGCACTGGGAGGCTCCGGTAAAGCCGCCAGGCAAATGGGAGTTTAGAGAGAGCTGGCTGAGTTCTCTGACTGCATGTTGCAAGGTCAGTGTGAAGTGATCCCTGGGAGCAGGTGCCAAGCAGCTCTGCGCCCCCACCCTGAAGAGGCGTGTCAGGTTGGTGGCGGGGCTGGGGTTTTTTTTTTTTTTTTTTTTTTTGTCTTTTTGAGACAGGGTCTCACCATGCAATGCAGTTCAGGCTGGCCTTAAGCTCACTTTGTAGCTCAGGCTGGTCTCGAACTCACAACAATCCTCCTGCCTCAGTCTCCCGAGTGCTGGGATTACAGGCCTGCCCCACCACGCCCGGCTGGGGCTGGAGTTTTTGTGTCCCTCCAGGGACAGCATCCGACCTGACACCTTCCAAATGACAGACTCTGCCTGAGGACCTCCTCTGGCTGGGAGCACTGGGCCTGGCACACACAGGCAAGCTGCAAGGGAGCTAATGCCCATTCCCCAAGGCAGAGCCCATCCAGTGAATGGGGATCCAAACCCCAGCTCCCTCACCCCTTAGTATGGACAACGCCTCGGCATGTTCTGCAGTGTTACCTAGAATTCATCAGTGGAATTGAGCCTGGCTCCATGACACACCTGCTGCTGGCTTCTTCCTTCCCCGCATCACCTCTGTGAAGAATCCTTTGATTATCTTTCAAACAAACCATTTGTCTCAAAGCTTTGCTTCTGTTTTTGGGGTGACCCAACTCCAGAAAGCATAATGATGATAAGGATGATAATAATAACAATAATACTGCTGTTCATTGAGTAGCTACTATGTTCCAGATACTGCATACACATGGCCTTGTTTGATCCCCCTACCAAGAGGGCATTATCACTTCTCTGCCACCACCGAGGTTGGTTAGGTCCTGAGAGGGCAGGAGGTCTGACTGAGGGCTTTCAGTCCCCAAGAGGGGCTTGGGCACGTCAGACTTTCCTCGACACTCCAAGGACAGGAGGTCAAGGACCAGGAAGTGAGGACAAGGGAAATGGTCCCTTTGGCCCCGATTCTATCCCCAGAGCAGGCACAGAGGTGGTGGCAGGAGCTCCGAGGGCCCTTCTGATTGATATACGCGGAGGAAGGAGGCCAACCCAGTGAGGGTGTGCGGGAAGCCATCCTGGGGTGTCTGCAGCTGTGGCTGCTCTTGGGTACGGGGCTGGGGGGTGCTTGAGAGCAGTAAGCTCTTGCTTATGTAGAAAGGGGCTTGGAGCCATGGACTGTACCTTTCAGGGCTCCTTGTGGCACTTGTGGGCCAGTGCAGATCCGCTCCTGCCGTCCCTGTGGGCGCTGAGTGTGTCCTTTGTTCGATAGAGGTCCAGTGTTTCACTTTGGATCTAAGTTTCAAAGTATGTTCTGTAGTAAACTTTTTCACTATATAAAGGAAGCTGTTTGGGTGGTAATGGAGTCATGCCCTGTGGATAGTAAAATGAGCTCCCCTGATAGCACTCAGCCCATGTTAGACTTCATGCTGAACCTGTTTCCCTAGGAGCTGTGCCTGCCCTCAGTTTCTCTGTTGGTGATGAGCAAGATAGCTCCAGGGGCCCAAGCTTGAAGTCTCAGGTTTGACAGGACCCATGGCTCCCTCTTGGGGCCACTTGGCAAATCTAGCAGGTTCCTGTCCTGTATGGCCTGGAAGCAGACCTGTAATTAAGCCTGCAGGGTCACCATGCCAGACACAGCCCATCTATCTCCTTTGAGAGCAGCCCAGGGAGAGAAATCCTACCGCAGCTGCTGCTCGCACCACCTCAGGGATAGCCTGTCTGGAAGCTGGTGGAACAAGGCAGGACCAAGGCACTCAGCAGGGTGGGGCCATGACGCTGAGGGGTCCCTATGGGGGAAGCAGAGGCTCCCTGGAGCCAACCACACCTCAACTATGATTTGAGGGAATGGCTCAGGGACCCAGGAAGGGCAGGACCAATAACAGAGAATACTCATCTCAGCAGGCACACACTAAGTGCATGTGCTCTGCCAGGCCCTGTGTTTACTGTGCCACTTCCACCATCTACCCCTCACAATAATCCCGGCAAGGGCCCTTGGACTATGGCTGGGAAAATGTCCCAACAGAGACATTGAGAACAGAGATGTCACATAACTTGTCTAGCATCACTCAGCTCATCGTGGCCACGCCAGGCTTTGAACCCAAGCAGTTTAGCTCCACCGCCTGAGCTCTGGACCACTCTGATAGTGGTGATGACAACAACAGGACAATGGACTGTGTCAGGCATCACAGGAACCACACAGAAAGTAAGAAAGGATAGGCAGGGGTCTTCAAGGTGGCCTGGCGGGAAATATTGGATGCAAAGATGAGGGGTTGAGAAAGGCCACTGTGGGCCTGAGGAAGGGTGACACATTTGGAAGGAAGACACATACTGTGGGGGAGGGTGGGTTTGGTGAGGGAGAGGGCAGCCAGTGCATGCTAACCCTGAGCTGAGGCTCACGGGCAGTAGCCGGTGGGCGAGGGCAGCCGCTGGAGCTTCGCAGAGGCAGGGTGTGACACGACCGTGTAGGAAGCCCACACCCTTGCATTAGCTCAGTGGTCTTAGACCACTGAGTGCTAGGATTATAAGTGTGTACCACCATGCCCAGTGACGGACTTGGACCAGTCATTTCTTCCTGGAACCTTCTTGGGACTGTCAGATAGGTCAGAGGGGTCATTTCTGCTTTGCAGACTCTGAGCAGGGACTTTCCAGACAATGGATGGGAGGGATGTGTAAGCTGCAAACAATTTTACAAACTCAGGCTGGTAAGTGGGATGGAGAGAGATGGAGGGATAGCAGGTGCGAATTCAGCCAGCTGTTTTGCCAAAGGGCTGTCAGCGTCAGTCCAACTTTCTTTCATTGTTAAACAGTCACAGAATCCACACTTGGGTTTGCTGCTGGACACTGGCTTCATGGCCTTGCTTGGCGCTGCCTTTGAGTCAGGTATAACCATTCCCGTTTCGCAAGGGTAGGCCCAGAGAGGCCGAGCTGAAGTGCGAGGAGCAAAGTGTGATCCTCACAGGCAAGGCTGCCCACAGCAAGCTGAGGTCGCAGGGGTGCACATGGGGGCTGATGGTGGGCAGGAGTCAGGGTCTCCTGGTCATTTGTCATGTTCCCAAGTTTGAATTCTTTCCTTCCGGACCAGTGTGGAAGTCTGTTAGTGACCAAGCCCAGCCAGTTGTACTACCCTGATTCTCTTTTTTTTTTTTTTTTTTGTCTTTTTGAGACAGGGTCGCACTATGTAGTTCAGGCTGGCCTTAAGCTCACTTTGTAGCTCAAGCTGGTCTTGAACTCACAACAATCCTCCTGCCTCAGCCTCCCGAGTGCTGGGATTACAGGCATGCGCCACCATGCCCGGCTACCCTGATTCTCTTTGTGTGTAGGGAGGGCGGGGGTGGGGGGTAGGGCCTTAACACCTGGACTATTTTTGTTTTGTTTTATCTTTGTTTTGTTTTGTCTTTTTGAGGCAGGATCTTGCTATGTAGCCCAGGCTGGCCTTGATGATCCTCCTGCCTCAGCTGCTTGAGTGCTAGGATTATTAGGTGTGTACCACCATGCCCAATAACATCTGGGCTCTAGAGGTAGGCCCAACAGGCTAAATCCCAGTCCCACAGCCAAAGCTGTGTGAACTTGACCTGTTGCTGTGCCTCAGTTTCCTGTTATGTGACACAAGCATAATAGTACCTCAAAGGAAAGCTAGGAGTGGTAACACATGCCTGTAACCCACCCCAGCATGGGGAGGACGAGGCAGGAGGATCATCATGAGTTTGAGACCAACCTGGGCTACACAGTGAATTCAAAGCCAATCTATACTACATAACAAGACCCTGTCTAAAAAAAAAAAAAAAAAAAAAAAAAAAAAAAAAAAAAAAAAAAAAAAAAAAAAAAAAAAAAAAAAAAAACTTCAATAAAATGAAAAGAAAAAAAAAACCTTCAAAGGGCAGCCTTGAGAATTGGATGAGATAGTAATAGCAGTAATTTGAGGACTCTCCTTGCCGGATATTCGAGGAAGGTTGACTGATCTCTAGAGAGAGCAAGAAGTACACAGGAGCGCAGAGGAGGGCAGGAGTGCAGAGGAGGGCATACCTTTTTGTAATCTCTTCCTTGGTCATGTGCAGGGACTCCCTTCCTCAGGTCAATTAATGCTGTTTTGGAAGAGAGCTACCAAGAGGCAGGCGTGTGGCAGTCTCGGCACTTAGCAGCTGCTTCTTAAAGGTTCGCCTTCCTTGCTCTCACCTACATGGCTGCAAAGGATTTTTCAGAACTCTGTGTCTTGGATTCCTCCCCAAAGCTCCTCTGCATAGCAGGAAAGATAGAGGTCAAGGCAAGTGGTACTTCTGAGCCAGGACAGAGGGCTTCACAGGGCACAAAACTGCTCTGATCTGGCTCCTTGTCGACTCAGCTGGCAGCAGGCCAGGCTCAGAACACTGGCTTTGCTGGGGTGGGGGGCAACTGTGCATCCCACAGACTGGGCTGGAGCTTGCTCTGCAGCCTGTTGGCTGGGTAACCTTGAGCAAGTCCCTCAAGCTCTCTGGGCTGTGGGTCTCTGGTGTCACTTGGGTGCTCCTCCTGTGCTCGATGGGGGCATCCTGAGGCCACTGTCCACCATCCCTACCATCTCTCCAGCCACAGCACCATAAAGTGTTTGGCTTCATTCCGAGGAAGTGAGACCCAGGAAGGCTTTTGCCTGAGTGCGAGGCTGGGTGCAGGGTTCAGCAGGCCCCTGGAGGTCAAGGTGGAGAGGGGCTGACAAGGGCTCTTTCTGTGCCACTCTCCCTAACCCACCTATGGGCCTCTTGGGCCTGTGCTGAACCATGAGCTGGGCTAACCCAGCAGCAGGGACTCTGGATTAGACCAAAGAAGCAAAATCCAAATGTAACAGAGCTTTGCCTTATCCACCGGCTGGGCGGGTACTGATGCTAATCCTATTCCCTTTCCCAGTCAAAGACTAACAAAAAAGCTGCTCCCACTGAGCTCGGCGCCATCTGGAGCTTGGCAGGCGTGGACCTAGGGCATCTGGCTGTGCTGGAGACCCCGGTTCATTACGGTGCACACCTTGCATGGCGCAGGTGTGCCTGGCCTTGGCCTGTACCACCTCTGAGGCTCACAGGAGGATACATTCTGGGGTGGGGGAGTGGAATAAGGAAGGGTATGTGCAAAAGTCAGGGAAGGGAAAAGCCGCCAGTGTGTCCGAGAGTAACTCAGAAGAAGGTGGTCAGGAAGGCTTCCTGGAGGAGCCCCTCTAGGACCAGGAGTCACACCGGAGGATCCCAGGGGCAGCAGCTGCAGATGCCCCAGAGAAGAGGCACAGCGGGAGCCTGAGGAGAGCAAGGCCTGCTTGGCTGGAACCCAGGGTAGGACAGGATAGAGACCGTGTCCGAGTCCAGGGCATCCAAGGCTGCTGGAAGGTCTTTGGTTTACTCTTACTTTGATGAATTCGGGGTAGGATTTTGAGCAGGGCAGCGCCACAGCCTGCAGTGCGCTCTGGATGCCTGCTCTACTGCTGGGTGGAGCATGGGTTGTGGGGGCCAAGAGGGTTTCAAGCAGACCAAGCAAAAGGCTCTGACATCGAGGAAGGGAGGAGGAGGGTTCTGCTGGGGGGAAGCAATGAGGCTCAGGGTAAATAGTGACACTGTCCCTACCCAGAGTGTGCAATGAACAGGGGCTCACCATGGGGCTGAGATTCTGGCTATGTTGACCCCATGCGCCCCCAGGCTACCCTTCCCCAATACCTTTGAAGAATACAATGTTCAATTGGTTCAAGCACTGACCCAAGGCCCCTGCAAGCACATGGGACACTTCTCCCCCGATGGGTGAGCCCCCAGCCACGTGGCCCTGGCCCTGACACTGCTTCTCTCTGAAGGGACCCTGCATGCCACTGTGCGTGTCCAGCCTCCTCACAGTCTGGGGAGCCCTGCTCTCTGCACTTCTTGGAAGATTTGCTGACCCAGAACCAGTTCAGGAGCACGAAACCAGAGGGACACTGTGGCCCCAACCCGCCTGCTCTTCTTTTTTAGTTCTCATTAGTGGATGCCTGCTGGAGTTGGCACATGTACACAACACACAACACCTCTCAATCCCTCCTTAATTCTTTCTCCTTCCCTTCCTCCCCGCTCCTTCAACCTCTACATCTGCCTCTCCAGTTGAGAAAGATCTACCTCCCTACTTCCTACCTTTTATTTTGTCCCTTATTTAAATGTTGAGTTTCTTATGTCAGAGAAGCCATGCAGTATTTCAACTGGTGTGATTTCTTTCACTTAACATTGTGGTCTCTGCTGGGTGTGGTGGTGCACATCTGTAATCCCAGCACTCGTGAAGCTGAAGAAGGAGATCATTGTGAGTTTGAGGCCACCCTGGGCTGCATAGTAAGTTCAAGGCCGGCCTGGCTTACAGAATGAGACCCTCTCTCAAAAAAAAAAAAAAAAAAAAATTGTGGTCTCAAGTTGCTTCCATTTTTCTACAAATGACTCACGTTTATCCTTCTTTATGGCAGGGTAGTACTCCACTGTGTGTGAATACCACGTTGTCGTCGTCTATTCATCTGTTGATGGACATTTAGGCTGCTCCAAGTGTTCAGCTATTGTGAGTTGCGCTGCCGTAAACACGAGCGTGCACGTCTCACTGTAACATGATGCCATTAATTCTTTTCTTTTCTTTTAGTTTGTTTTGGATGTGTGTGTACAGGGTCTCACTACACAGCCTAGACTTGTAGCGATCCTCCTGCTTCCTGCCTCGCTAGTGCTGGGATTACAGGCGCGCACCACCACGCCCGGACTCCACTGCCGGCTCAGCGCACCTGAAGGCGGGGCTGGTGCAGCACGTGGAGCCAGGGATCGAACCCCGGCCCCGCGCTTACCTAAGCAAGCGCGTACTGTCAGCCCTCATCAACTCTTTTGGAAAGATACTGCCTACAAGAGCCCTATTTGGCTCAAATGCAATTCGTAGTTTTAGTTTTTGAGGAATCTCCGTACTGAATTTCACGGTGGTTGTGCTTGTTTACATCCTCACCGGCGGAGAAGAGGAGCTCCTTTCCCCCACAGCCCCACCAGCATTTGTTCCTGTTCCATTTCTTGGCGACAGCCGTTCTTTCTGCAGTAAATGGAGTCCCAGTGTGCTAATTCCCACTGCTGTGGTGCTCAGCAATGCGGAACCTTTCTTTACGTGTTTATTGGCCGTTTGTATTTCTTTT